>JBAKBP010040754.1:0-13122 GCA_037953745.1 Lithodes maja | reverse complement strand
CTACTAATAATATTAACCTATTAGTACCAACAGAATAGTGAAAAAATAGGAGAAATATAAATGTAGATTTATATAACCTAGTATTATGGGTGGGAGCTGCTGCCACCACACCCCCAGGGTGCCAACACAGGAAACAAGTAAAATTCAAGACAGCTAGAGCCGCCTTATTTTCCAAGTTTTCTGTATATATTTGTTCAAGGAATATAGTTTTAGGATATTGTTGTTTTACATGGTTGGAGTGGAGGATTTGCATTAACTTACCCATTATTCATTAATCTGAAGATACAACATCAAATGGCACCATTTACTGGGTGGATCACGCTTTTACAGTACCGTAGGTAAGGGAAATTGTGGGGTAAATTGGATACATGATGGGCTGACTCCCCCCCTCTCCCTTCATTTATTGTCATCCTCATATATGTAGATCAGTAAGGGGGCAAAAACAGGTTGCCGGTATTTCGTTTTTGTGAGTAATGCTCACGCCATTTATTGGATGAATCGCACCCACCCCATCGTTCAAAACAAGAAAAAGAATGAGAGTTAAGTCGAAGGATTCATTGTGCGCAATGCTTTGTTTACGGTCGGGACTTATTATTTTGGTGTTATTTTTTGATGTTTATAATCGGGTTTTTTCAAGTGTCGATAACCAAATTCCTCCACGCGGGCTATAATGAGAAAAATGTGACGAGTCTATAGGTCCCTATTTTCCCTAATACATTATTTCTAATAGGGCGGCGAAAGAGGTCTTGAATATTATCCAGGAAACATCCAGCTTACAAGGATCAACTTTGCGCGTCGTTCCCCGCTTCATAACAGAGGGTCCGGGGGGCGTAGCCCTCGGCCGCCAGAGAAATTTTGAGATGTGAAGGTAAATATACGCACAATATATACATGCTCAAAATTTATTAAAAGGAATTAATAATATTGTAAAGAAAAGGGATGTTATCCTATGTATGTTTACTGGTGTTTAATCAGGATACTGTACTAGGGGAGCTGGCTGCCTGTACTTCAGTCTCAAAGGTTCTGGAAGTGCTAGTGAATGCCAGGCTGGATGTATGTGGAATGACAGAGACCAAATGGAAAGGTTCAGATGTGAGAGAGTGGGAGTGTGGAATGGGTGTGTGTGCTGGAGTGAGTGAGGGAGCAGCAAGAGAAGGTGCGTGTCTGTTTGTAAGTAACAAATGGAAGGAGTGTGTAAGAGAATATGGGTCTGTAGGTTCAAGGATTGTGTGGGTGAGAATGAAAGTAGGAATACAAACGTGGGTGATTGTGAGTGTATATGCTCCGACAGAGGACAAAAAAGTAAGAGAGAAAGAGGAGTTCTGGGTGAATGTGGAGGTGTGCCTGGATAAGTTTGACAAGAACGAAAGAATATTTCTGATTGGGGATATGAATGGTAAGGTGGGTGATAGGAAAGTTGATGGGAGGGTGGGGGGTACCGTCAGAGGTGAATGGGAATGGTAGTGCACTTGTGGACGTATGTGTGGGGAGGAGGTTGTGGATAGCCAACACCTTCTTCCGACACAGAATGATACACAGGTACACATGGAAAGTGGTGTGGAGGAAGAAGGATAAGGATAAGACAGTGGTGGAACGAAAGTCACTGATTGATTATATATGTGTGGATAAAAGAATGAAGAAATCTGTGATGGATGCTAGGGTGTATAGGGGTATTGGAGGGGGTCTGTCTGATCATTACGTAGTAGTAGCTAAGGTTAGGATACAAAAGAAGTGGGTGAGGAGAGCTGGAGGGTGGAGAGGCTACAGGAGGTGAAAATCAGGGAAGAGTACAGGAGAGCAGTAGAGAGACGACTAGGTGGGTTCGACCTGGAAGATATGGAGGAAGTGGAGGAGGTAAGCAAATTGGTTAAGGAAGAGATCTGTGCAGCATGTGAGGAGGTGTGTGGTGTGAGAAGAGGGAGGGGAGTGAAAGGTACAGCATGGTGGACAGAAGAAGTAAAAATAGTTGTGGAAGAAAAGAAGAAAGCGTATAGAGAGTGGTTGGGTAGTAGAGGGAATGAAGATTTGGAGAGGCAGAAACGAGCGAGGTACGTGGAGAGAAAGAGAGTAGTGAAGGAAAGTAAGAAAAGAGTAGATGAGGAATTTGGAAGGAATCTGAGTGTAAAATGGAGGGAGTGTAAGAAACTGTTCTGGAAAGAAGTCAAGAAAGTTAGGGAAGGTAGCAAAGGAAACAGTAAGGGTGTGAAAGATAAGAATGGGAGAATGCTAGCCGAGAAGCAAGAGAGTGTCGAAAGATGGAGGGAGTATTTCAACGAGTTGCTAAATGTAAGGAATGAAGAGCCAGCAAATATAGTTGGATATGGTATGGGAGGGAGAAGAGGAGGAGGTGGGGATCAGGAGGTCAGAAGTGTGGGAAGCCATGAAAAGAGTGAAGTTGGGGAAAGCACCAGGAACAGATGGAGTAAGTGGGGAAATGTTGAGGTATGGTGGTGAGATAGTGATCGAATGGTTATGGAAAATGTGCAAACTAGCATGGGAGAACGGGAATGCACCCGATGACTGGAAGACTGTCATAATAGTCCCCCTATATAAGGGTAATGGGTAGAGAGGAGTGTGTGGTAACCACCAAGGAATATGTCTTTTAAGCGTAGTCTTTAGCGTAGTGATTGAGAGAGTGAGAACGGAGAAATGGATAGGCGACGAGCAGGGAGGTTTTAGGAAGGGAAGAGGATGTGTAGATCAGATTTTTACCCTGAATTGTGTTGTGGAGAAGCAACAAAAGGTGTATGTTGCCTTTATGGACTTGGAGAAGGCCTATGACAGAGTGGATAGAGAGGCATGTGGAAAGTACTTAGAATATACGGAGTAGATGGCAAGTTGTTGAAAGCAGTGAAGAGCACTAGAATATACGGAGTAGATGGCAAGTTGTTGAAAGCAGTGAAGAGCATGTATGAGGGTGCAAAGGCGGCAGTACGTGTGGAGAATGAGCAGAGCGAGTTCTTTGACCTGAGTGTTGGGTTGAAACAGGGGTGTGTGATGTCCCCGTGGTTGTTTACTGTATATATGGATGGAGTCCTGAAAGAAATACTAGGAAGAGCAGTGGATATTGGTGTATCGCTGAAAAGGGAGGGAAATGAGTGGAAGCTGCCTATACTGCTGTTTGCGGATGATACAGTTCTGATGAGTGATAATGAATGGGAGTTGCAGGGTTTGGTAAATGAGTTTGGAACAGTGTGTGAAAAACGGAATTTGAAGGTAAATGCGGGGAAGAGCAAGGTTATGGTCTTCGAAAGGGGTGAAGTTGAACGGTCAGGCTATGGAGATCGTCAGCTCTTTTAAGTATCTGGGCAGTGTGTTGAGAAAAGATGGGACTATGGATGAGGAAGTGCGGGAGAGGGTACAACAGGGGAAGAGGGTTGTAGGAATGTTGAAAGCAGTAACAAGAAATAGGGTGGTCAGTATGGAAGTGAAGAAGTCCTTGCATGACAGTGTGGTAATCCCGACACTAACTTACGGAAGCGAAGCATGGACGTTCGGGAAGAGACTCGGACCAAGAGTGAAAGCGGTGGAAATGAGTTACTTGAGAAGTGTGTGCGGAGTTACATGAAGGGATAGACAGACGAATGAGGAAGTAAGAAGGAGGTGTGGTGTGGAGGTAGATGTGCTGAAAGTGTGAAAAGGAACAACTTGAGATGGTTCGGCCATATGGAACGTATGGAAAGCGAGAGATTGACTAAGAGGGTGTACGAGAGCGAGGTGGAAGGACAGAGAGGGAGAGGTGCACCGAAGGAGAGGTTGTTGTTGTTGGTTTTCCCCAAGCTGCCTGGCCGAACAGCCCCAAGGCCCCGAGCAAGGCCAAGGCTATAACCGAGCGCCCCCACAGAACCCTCCCTGCCGACCACAATAAAGCCTGGGTGACCGAAGCCACTCCATGGCGGGGAGCTGAGGAGGGCGCGGAAACGCCTGGGAAACCAAAGCCCCACCCAGGGCCCTGTGCCCCTCAGCAATTATGAAGAGAAAGTTGAAGGGCAAAGGAAAGTTGTGACGCTTTGGCTTCCAATCTTGGTAGATTAGGAGGTAGGAGAGGTAGAAGGATGGAGTGAGGAAGTATATGAATGAAGACGGTGCTGGTTGGGAGGAGGGGCGTCGACTAACTGGGGACAGGTGCATGGGGGCGGTTAGTTCGTGGCCACCCCGTCGGGGATCGCGGCATCAGGCAATAGATAGATAGATAATATAAACTACAATAAAATAAGATACCAGTTGTTGTTGTTCCCCAGGCTGCCTGGCCGAACAGCCCCAAGGTCCCGAGCAAGGCCAAGGCCATAGAGCGCCCCCACAAAACCCTCCCTGCTTACCACTAACAAAACCCAGGTGACCGAAGCCACTCTAAGGCAGGGAGCTGAGGAGGGCGCGGAAACGCCCGGGAAACCAAAGCCCCACCCAAGGCCCTGTGCCCCTCAGCAATTAGAAGGGAAAGTTGAGGGGCAAGGGAAAAATGTGACGCTTTGGCTCCCAATCTGCCGACTTTTAGGTTGGCAGTAGGGAGGTCGATCCACGGAAAAGACGCCGTCACTTGAGATCTAGAAGATATATAAGTAAAAGGAACAGTCAGAGTAAGCTATGGGTATGGCAGAGATCGCTCAGCTCTCACTCTGATAGACCAGCCCATCACCACTAAGATACCAGTAATACTGTATAGCCTATACCTTGAAAAAAAAATAACGGTAAGACTGCGAAAGTATTCAATACTACCCAAATCATGGCCGAAAACTATATAAATGCACTGTAGGGCGGCAGGCCTAACCTAGGCTATACAGTACGGTACCGGTACAGTGTACACTTTATTAAATTGTGCTGGTTCTCTGGCAGAAAATGTTATAAGAACATAGGCTAGCAGCAGACTTCACTTTGGACACTAAGTTAGGTTAGGACCGTCTGTTATGTACCGTTGGTAAGAACCTGTGTAGCGGGAACTGTTTTTCAGATGCCTATTTACTAAGAAACATTGCACAATATCTTTAACCTAACCTAACCTAGTATATTAGTGGACTATTTATTAATGTAAAATGTAAAAACAAGTTGGCAAGAATGTAGTTACCGGGTGTACCGCCCGTCTTGTTTACACTACGCGGACGCTCACCATCATGTTCCCGTCTATTTTGACTGCCTTTGGATACAAAAATACATTACCCTAACCTAACCTAACCTAGTATTATAGATTTATAAGTATTTATTTTTTTATAAGTATTTATAGATGATTTATGTTGTATGTCGGTAGTGGTACACCCGGTAACTACATCCTTCCCAAAAAATTATAACATTACAAAATTATTGAGATATACTGTATGTACAGGTTCACCCGCTACACAGGATTATATCCGTACCGTTTCATAGGTTTGAGCTCATATACCGGTACCGTACCTAAAATATAATGGTAAGGATGTAGTATTCGGGCGTACCGCCTGTCAGGCCGTGCTTTGTTTACACTACTCACATGTTCGCGTCTATTTTGACTGTCGTGGGATACAATAATAGGTTGAGGAATTAGGCTAGATGAGAATTTCAACAAGTCCTGGGGAGGGGCAAGGCCGTGAGGGCCCCTCAATAAATCCTATAGGCCTATCCCTTTAATCCCACGGCATGACGGCAAACGGTTATTGTCATATGCTAGGCCTATAGGCTATAGCCTAGCTAACCTTATTTTTTACTGTCTTTAACCTCAAATCTTCCTTGATCTTCATTATCATAGCCCCACTAGTGGGGGGCTGTCTTATGATTGTTGGATAATGGGTTAGTCCTAATACGCCTAGGCTACTCATTTCTGCTTCAAATTATCATAGGCCTAGGCTAATACAAGTATACAACACACTATCTGAAGGAAAATATAGCTCACACAAGAAATATATGCTAGGCTAGGCTACTTAGAAAATCACTGTTGGTGCTTGCTAAAGGTCAGGTTTACCCAAAGCAACACAGGATGTGGTGGTATCCTGCCCCTAGGAATGGACCTTGAACTTATACCTTAGGCCCTTGAGTTCCCCAAGATTAATATGCACGATTTTAGAATTTGTAGGGTACTCGCAATTCACATGAAGTCAATGTTATATTCCAGCCCCTTAATTCACTCTATTTTCCACAAAACTATCGGTAAATAACAGATAAACACATTTCCAAGTGTTCCACAAATGACCATACAGTAAACCCCCGATATTTCGGACTCTTTTTACTCGGAAACCTGCAATTCTCGGAATGGTATAGGCCTCTCGGAGATGTCCCTGTATATCTCAGCAATTTCCGAGTTGAACAGGATTTATGTTCTCTCACTCGGTTTTAAGTGATTTTAGGATGAATTGAAGCCTGTGGCTTTTAATTATTGTGTTAATATTAACACCTAACGAGCGGCCTAGGCGGTAAATAATATGTAGCCACCAGCGGGGTGTTTTTACCCAAAATAGGGCTGTTTACGTGATCATTTTCATGCCTAAATAAGACCCAGAGCGTAAAACAAGTATCTATCCCTGAAAGGGCATAAACAGAGCTTTCCAATGACAACCCAACGATCCTTGTATGACCGCTAGTTCTCTTGCAACAATCGCGCAACACGAGTGCAAAAACCATGTAATTCGGTACTTTCCCTAAACAATTCACTGTGTAGCGAGTGGAGGAGGGTGGGATTCTTGTCAGTTGGTCCACCGCGGTGGTCTGGAGCAGTCGTACGCTCGCTACTCTCCTGCCACCACTTGTCTCTCAGCAACATTACGTGCTGAAAATGCCACACGACTTATGTTGTGAGCCGCCACATAGTCCAAATTTCTTTCACTTGACATATGATGCACGCCGCTAAAGAAGGGTTAATTACTATGTACAGTACTGTCCCTGAAAACATAATAAGTTCGTATTTGTCATTAATATGATGAATTTCACATGTAAAAAAAAAAAATAAAAAAATATCTCGATTTTCTCTGGTGACACGGACTTTCTTCTTCTAATTCGGAATTTTCCCTCTCTTAAATCTAACATAAGTCGGACTTTGGACATCTCGGAAAATCGGGTTTCTCGGAAGTGGTCTCCCCCCCCCCCCTCCCCCCCAATTAGTCCGAGATAGCAAGGGTTTACTGTAATTCACTGGCGCGAAACTAATCTGACGTCATCCAGTAGGAACACAATAATGTTGAACCATAGCAAAATATTCGTTGCATCCATTGATCCTATACCCCTCAAAAAACAGTAATTTATCATAATATCATACTAATTTATAGCTTACCGAATTCGTCAAGGTCTTACGCTCTGAGTCAAACACATATAATTGATATTCATTCACTATTTTTGATAAATTAGAGGCCCCTTAAAATTGGTCCACCCAATGGAGCAACGCATATTTTGGCACGGGCTCTCACTGGATCATATCTCGTCAGAAAATTAACTTTCAAGCTTAACCCTCCTGGCCCGGGCTGTATCTCCGAAGGACAGTGTGGGCTACCCGGGCGATCTGGCCGAAAAACGTATAGGCCTAGGCTACCGTATTTTTGTTTAGTTTAACTGCTAGAAATTTCCCACGCATCTATAAATGTAGTGCGGTTTCCAATCTGTAGACTGGCGTTGAGTAGAGCTCTCCAAGTCAACTGCTTCAGTTGTGATGACGATTTCCGTGGAGCGAATTTTGCCGCGATGTTGACAATATCGGAGCTTTTCAGACACTAATTTCGTCTGACGTCACAACAATAACATTGATCCGACGTCTCCTTATTGTTTTCGGAGGTGCGGTGACGCAACGATCGGCTTTGTTTACATGCGTCGGATGCACGGCGTTCAGACCAAGCTGAATAGGCTTGAAAGCTTACTGCCTAGTAACAGGACACCCGGGCACCTGCCCTTATTTCGTGGTGTCCTGCCACACTGACACCCGGGGAGGAAGGGTTAAATTAATATTTTACATTATTCATTTTAGTCAATGTATTAACCCTCCAGCCCCGGCTATGTATTATATATATATATTCCTCGAAATCCGGGTGTTTTGGCCGAAAAACGTCTAGGCTAGGCTACCGTATATTCGTTAATCAGACTGCTTCCCGCATTCCCGCGCATCCCCAAGCGTAGCTGTGTTATTTACCTGTAGAATGGCATTAAGTAGAGCTCTCTAAGTCAACTGGTTGAGCTGTGATGATGATTTCATTGGAGATAACTTTATGGCCAAAACAGCCACTTTACACCACTTTTCGATACTGAACAACAACATACAGGCACACACAAACAAGCGACGCTCTCCTTCTTGTGGCCGGAGATGCGGAGCGTCGGTCCAGCCGGCTGTTGTTTACATGCGTCGGACCGACGCCTCGCACACGAAGCTCACAGGCTTTCAACCACTGGTACAATGTAGTACCACCCGGGTTCCTGGGGGCAAAACATAATGGTACACGTGTGTACCATCCGAGTTTGAAGGGTTAAACATATAGAGTAGTTTAGTTAATACAGTACAGTAGGGTCCCGCATAAAACGAGTATATGCTCGATAAACGAGGGCATTTTATGCGATTTCGTTTTATGTGAACACAGCATTTTGGTGGCCAAATATCGTCAATGTTCACTGGAAGTGTAAATTTCCGTCAGGAGCGTACGATATTTCGTACGTTTTGTACGATATTTCGGCGTTCTATATGAAAGCGTACGATATTTCGTACGTTTTGTACGATATTTCGGCGCTCTATATGAAAACGCCTCGGATTTGCCCCACTTTGGCGGCGGACCCGTTTTATGTGATCACATTCGTTCTGATCAAAAATTAAATATTAATATTTTAGGTCGGTCGTTTTAATCGAGACTCGTTTTATGCGGGACCCTACTGTATATACATAGTTTTAGATAAATATATATTATTATCCTTTAACCCATAACTGGCGGCACACGACTATAGTCGAGTGAAATAAATATGGCCTATGTGGCGGCACCCGGCTATTGTTGAGTGCAATTTTGAGCACGTAATGTGGTCTAAGAGAGAGCGGAGCTATGGGAGGAGCATAGGTTACCGCCTGACCGCTCGCCACGGCCGCCGTGGACCAACTGAGATTTATTGCACCCTCCCCCACCCTCTCTCACTCGCTACACACGTAATAATGTAAGAAAATTACCGTATTTTAGCCATTTTGCCCTTCGGTAGCACGATCGTTGCTAGACGACCAGTGATCGTAGAAGGATGGTTCGGGTGTCATTGGAAAGCTCAATTTACGCCCTTTCAGGGATACATACTGTACTTGTATTATGCTCTGGGTCTTATTTATGCATGAAAAAGAGCACGGAAACTACCCCATTTATGGTCAAAACCCCCCGCTGGGCGGTATATATAAATTACCGCCTAGGCCGCTCGTAGAGTGTTAATTTACATATTGAACATTCGAGTGTCAATAAATTAATTGTGTTCATTTGACTCAGCCTTCGGCGCGATATTACATCGGAGCGTAGGGAGACATTGGTGCCGAAGTCACGGTCACCTCATCCGAACACAGTTGCAATTCCACAGTGTAAACAAATAGTCCCGCGACTCCAAGCTCTGGATTTATCCATATATATTTACTTTAGGAGCTGCATTTGGACTCCAATTCAGGTGCCAATGCCATATAATAGTTCTAAGATCATAGCAAGTGTAGAGTATAATGTAGGGAAAAACAACTATCGTTTGATGAGTTTAATGTAGATATAGTAGAATGGCAGGTTTTGGTTTAGCGGGCTCCCAACTCTCAGAACTCTGGCCTGGGACAGCAGCCAATTTCAGATTTCAGGATCAATATTTTTTCGGATGTTAGTGTTCGGGATCACAAAGAAAATGGGCGAATTTTGGCACACTGTTAAATCCATTAAATCCGAGCCAATAACCTAACCTATCACAACGACTGTTATAACGTGTGAACAGTAGGATAAAAACTAATCTGTCTCGCTGCCGGTCTAAACCCAGCTCACCGTACCCTGTTTAAGGGTGCGCGACGGTCTAAGCCCAGCTCACGTTCCCTGTTTATGGGTGAACAATTCAACAGTTTCTCGTATTTCACTTATAATAAATTTGCGACGGTAATTACATGTACACCAACAAAGTATCGTCCATGAAACTTCTAGGACACTGATAATTATTAATGGAGTTCGTATCCGGGTTGTCTTCAATTTTATCCTGGATTTCTACTGTTTTACCCAACCAGCGTGGGTGTGGGGGCGGCAGCCCCCATCTATAATACTAGGATAGGTTAGGTAAGGTTGTTAGGTTAGGCTAATGTCTCTCTGAAACATTGTAAAATCCATGTCACATCTAGATTGATAGACTTTTGTCAGAGGGCGGAATGCCCTTATAATCCATTTCCGCATATTGGCACCTATACCACATCACTTACCTCGTCGTACCTTCCTGTTAAATACAATAATATTTTTTGTTTTTAGCTCGTATACGCCTAGGTGCAATTATAGAAATGTACGGTACCCATTTTTATTTATTTTTATTTGTCACGTTTCTGCGTTTTATGCCAGCCCATTATTATTAGCCTATTATAAATATTTTGTTCTTCAATTATTAGCATAGGCTACGATATTTCTACTGGAAGCTGACACCACTCGCCGAGATATATTCTATACAAAAAAAACTATGTTTAACTGGTTCTAACTGATGATTTGGACCGTCAGTTTTCCCATCGATCTGTTTAGGCCTAATAGGTCTGGTAGAGCATAGCCTATTCATCATTGCAATAGATGTCATTAACACCTTAGACGGGCTAGGGGACCGTAGCGCCCAGCGTTTTTTTTTTTTACCCTAAATAGGGTTGTTTACGTGATAATTTTCATGCCTAAATAAGACCCAGAGCATAAGTATCTATCCCTGAAAGGGCGTAAACAGAGCTTTCCAATGACACCCGAACCATCCTTGTACGACCACTGGTTCTCTTGCAACAATCGAGCAACACGAGTGCAAAAACCTCATAATTAGGTAATTTCCTTACATAATTCCCTGTGTAGCGAGTGAGAGAGGGTGGAGGAGGGTGGGATTCATGTCAGTAGGTCCGCCGCGGTGGTCTGGAGCAGTCATAGGGTTGCTACGCTCCTCCCACCGCTCATCTCTCTCTCTCAGCAACATTACGTGGTGAAAATGGCACACGACATAAGTTGTGAACCGCCACTTAGTCCATATTTATTTCACACAACATAAGTTGCGCCGCCAAAGAAGGGTTAAGAGCTGAAATGTATTCATAGGCCTAAGGAAGAAAAACAAAATTAAACACTAAAATTAAGATTGCGCTGCTAGCTGTGGTGCGGCTTGTAAATATTGTCCCTCATTTTGCCTGAACTTAGATTGTTGGATAATGGGTATATATACTCATTTCAGCTCCTCTTCATATAAAACAACACTAGGCTATTTCTGTAAGGAAAAAAAAAATACAACTTACTGAAATGGCCGTCGGTCCAAAGTTTACCGTATAACATTACTGTACTTTTATACCACAATCTTTTGTTATATAGGCCTATTTGAAGATAACTATGGAATCTATGCTCTAAAGATCATATAAAAATTTGTTTTAACCCTCGGAAAAAATAGGCTAATAAATAATTATGGCACTGAAATGTCTTTTTGGTAGCAGGGTTTTGTATCGGCTACTCGCTACTAGGAACACTGGTAATTATAGGGAATAGGCTCGCATCCTTATTTTTCATGTTTTTCCTCCAGATTTTGAGAAATTAGTGTTTTTATGGCCTAAGTTATAATTCCAATGTGGGATACACGATGGGTTGAGGGGGGGGCTTTGCCCCCCCTCACCCCCCATGAATGATTGAAATTATCATCTATGTGCCAGGAGGGGGTAAATATCGATTATACTGCATAAAGAAGGAGTTTGTAAACATGAGGAAGTTCGAAAGAGCTCGGAGATTGATTAGCCTATAATGTTTTTTTTTCTTCTATTAATATCGGGTTTTATTAATGTGATCAAATTGTTCTCCCACAGTGGATTATACATGAGTACAGTATAAGGATTCCATCTAGACCTACATTGTCCCTCATAAATTATGTATTAATAGGCTGCGAGCCTCTATTCCCTATAATTATCGGAACACTTACTACCTGGTAGGTAAAGGTTAGTCTTGTGTACCACCGTACCATGTACTGGGTATTATAAACACTAACTAGGTGTTAGGTGAGGGTTATTCTTGTATCCCACGTTCTGGGTAGGCCTATTATAAACACATATTAGGTGTTGTATCACACGTACTGCTATACTAGGTTAAGCATGGTTCACACACAGACGAGTCGGTGCCCGAGTCCAACACGAGTTATGAAATTTTGCTATTCGGCAATGACTCGTCAATACTCTGCAACACTCTTGTTACACTCGTGTATACTCTCCGTGTATCGGGGTGTGTTCTGGGTACTCGCCACGTGGCCCAAAACTTTCATACCTGCTAGAAATTTCTTGACCCCGTCACGAATCCGACGGAAATACGTGTAGACTTGTGTACATACGTGTTGACTCGTGTTGGACTTTGCATAACTCTTCGCTACTCGTGTTAACTCGTGTAACACTCTTTAGTGATTCGTCCTCGATCGTGAACATTTCGATGTTGGCGAGTCAACACGAAACAACACGTGTGCAACACGAGTCAACAAGAGTTGAAAATATGAATCTGGGTGCCAATATTGCCAATCTCAGCCCAGGTAACAAAGCCTCCCTCCAAAAGGTGTCCTTCTTCTCTATCCTGGGCCCGACACGTTCCACTAACTCCCTCAACATGACGTTGTCCACACGCAGGAAGTTCTTGAATGATTTGGGGTCCTCTGCCTCAAGCTCCTTCAGGAGTTGTTCGTACACACCGAACTGTGGCCGTCTCAGTAGCCAACTCCTTGCCCAAACTGTCCTTGGTTTCCTTTGCCGTTGACGTTCAGCTAACACTTCACCCTCCTCAATGTCTAGGAGATCTATCCGCATCTTCAGGAGTATCACCATAGCTGCCGCGTTGCGCCGATTGATGGACATGGTGGGTGGCTGTATCCTGCGTGGTGGTGAGTGGTTGTATGGCAATGGGTGGTGGTGGGGGCCACTTTATATAGGTTTCCTGCACAATGGCTGTCACTCTTCTTGACTGTTGTAGGACTCGCAGAGACTCTTGCACATTCGCGGTACACTCCGAACAACAC
>JBAKBP010040753.1:0-13122 GCA_037953745.1 Lithodes maja | reverse complement strand
CTCCCATCTGTCTATCTACCACCCCTTTCCCTCTGTCTCACAGCTGTCTGATTAGCTCCTGTCTCATATGCCTGATATTCTATTGTTTGTCTCATATGCTCCATTTTCATCGGTCTTATTCTTTCCTATTGGTCTCATTGGTTCCTATTGGTCTCATTGGTTCCTATTGGTCTTATTCTTTCCTATTGGTCTCATTGGTTCCTATTGGTCTCATTGGTTCCTATTGGTCTCATTGGTTCCTATTGGTCTCATTGGTTCCTATTGGTCTCATACGTTTGAATCGCTGTGTTTCATTCGTCCGATTCATTGTTTGTCTCATTCGTTTGACTATCTCCTCTTCTTAGTGTCTGACCCCCCCCCCCTCCCCCCTCCCTTGTGGTATTGGCTACGTATGTCTCATATGTCGGATTTTCTATTCTTTGTCTCATATTTTGTGATTCTCCTGCATGATACTTTCCTGTCTGTCCCAACAATGTTCCAGTCATATTTTCTATCCCATCTGTCTAGCTCACTACTGTGCTTAACTACATTCCCCTTCCCCTCCCTCAACTCTCAAACTCAACAGTGAACCAATTTCCCGTCTGTCTTCTACTTAACACGCTTACCGTACTCTAGAACTCTCGCTCAAACTATCTTTCCCTCCTCCTATGACTTAAACTGCTCTTTGTGTTTAGACATTTAGAATCTAAAGTACGGTACCTTGAATTTGGTTCCCTGTCAGTCTTTCAAAAAAAGAATGAAAAAAGAAAAAAAAATGAGGGGGGGGGGGCATACACATAAAATATGGGGGGGGCATACACATAAAATATGGGGGGGGCATACACATAAAATATGGGGGGGGCATACACATAAAATATAGGGGGGGGGCATACACATAAAATATGGGGGGGGCATACACATAAAATATGGGGGGGGGGCATACACATAAAATATGGGGGGGGGGGCATACACATAAAATATGGGGGGGGGGGCATACACATAAAATATGGGGGGCATACACATAAAATATGGGGGGCATACACATAAAATATGGGGGGGGGGCATACACATAAAATATGGGGGGGGGGCATACACATAAAATATGGGGGGGGGGGGCATACACATAAAATATGGGGGGGCATACACATAAAATATGGGAGGGGGCATACACATAAAATATGGGGGGGGCATACACATAAAATATGGGGGGGGGGCATACACATAAAATATGGGGGGCATACACATAAAATATGGGGGGGGGGCATACACATAAAATATGGGGGGGGGATACACATAAAATATGGGGGCATACACATAAAATATGGAGGGGGGGATACACATAAAATATGGGGGGTATACACATAAAATAGGGGGGGGCATACACATAAAATATGGAGGGGGGGGGGGGATACACATAAAATATGGGGGGGCATACACATAAAATATGGGGGGGATACACATAAAATATGGGGGGGGGCATACACATAAAATATGGGGAGGGGCATACACAAAATATGGGGGGGGCATACACAAAATATGGGGGGGGGGCATACACATAAAATATGGGGGGGGGGGCATACACAAAATATGGGGGGGGGGGCATACACATAAAATATGGGGGGGGGGGCATACACATAAAATATGGGGGGGCATACACATAAAATATGGGGGGGCATACACATAAAATATGGGGGGCATACACATAAAATATGGGGGGGCATACACATAAAATATGGGGGGGGCATACACATAAAATATGGGGGGGGCATACACATAAAATATGGGGGGGGGCATACACATAAAATATGGGGGGCATACACATAAAATATGGGGGGGGGGGGATACACATAAAATATGGGGGGGGGGCATACACATAAAATATGGGGAGGGGCATACACATAAAATATGGGGGGGGGATACACATAAAATATGGGGGGGCATACACATAAAATATGGGGGGGGCATACACATAAAATATGGGGGGGGGGATACACATAAAATATGGGGGGGGGGATACACATAAAATATGGGGGGCATACACATAAAAAATGGGGGGGTGCATACACATAAAATATGGCGGGGCATACACATAAAATATGGGGGGGGGGCATACACATAAAATCAATCATAATTGCAATGATTGTTTCAGCATCATATTAATATACAGTTTCCATAATTAATAACACTTATCGTTACAAAATGTTGGTAATAGCGGAGTAATCAAGATGGAAACATGGTAATTTACCATCAGCTAACAAAACTGACTAGGCTATACACTTTATAGTCAGTTGTGTTAGCTGACAGTAAATACCATGTTTCTATCTTGATTTTTTATTATTTTTTTTTTTTCTATATTCCAACTTACTTCCTCTCGGGCATAGGCTGAGAGCCTTAACATTCACCGCTTTACAATGAACAGTGAAGCCCGTGAGGTCTTGTTCCAGTCTAGGGAGTGAGACATGTGAAGCACGTAGAGCACAACGAGCACCTGCCATCTTGCCTTCACATGAGGCACGGTACTCACTCATGGCCCGAAACGACCCCATCTCTGAAGCCACCTCATTCCCGTGCTTCACTGTCTCACTCCCTACACTCGGACTCTCACACTTACACACACACAACGCCACCTGTTGAGCAGATAACTCACCAGGCATTGCACCCCTATAGCATATTTTGAATATGGGAATATTCATACAGTGCTATTTAATCAGGGAACAATGAGGGTATTTTATTGACGTTTCGGTGGGTTTTGTGGTAATGCACTGATACTAGGTACAGCACAAATTCCATCCCAATAATATCTTCCCATTGATACATCGGGATTTGAACCCGGGACCTTTGGATTACCAGGCCAGTGGCAAGACCACTCCACCACACCTCCCCTGTTACTCGGCTATTACCAACATTTTGTAGCGATAAGTGCTACTAATAATGAAAACTGTATATTAATATGATGCTGAAACAAAAATTTCATATACCGGTATCCTTTAAGTATAGATAAGTTAGCATCTAAGGGATAACATTCTGGGTCAGGTTAACAATAGTGACTATCCCCCTCGTCTACCCGCCGCTGTCACATTGTTTCCTGTTGCCTACGGTACATGGGATCCCTTATACAGTATACTGGTGTGTCATATTATAGGATTATCTTATAATATTATGACGATATGCCAGATCGCTTCCTGTCTGTACCAACAATGGCCCAGTCAACATTTTCCGGTTGTATATATCGGATTCTGTTTTCTGTCCAATGTATTTA
Organism: Lithodes maja; assembly: GCA_037953745.1. NCBI lineage: Eukaryota > Metazoa > Arthropoda > Malacostraca > Decapoda > Lithodidae > Lithodes > Lithodes maja. Next base: position 9,884 of record JBAKBP010040753.1, on the reverse strand, counting down.
GTCATATTATATCTATTCCGATTGATATCCCCCCCATGTCATAATGTTAGTTCATTAGGACTGTATTCGCATACTAATGAGGAATTAAGGGGGAGGTAGTCGTGTTTTCTGGACCCCCTTCTCCTTTATGTTTAGCCTTTTACTTTTGAGATTATAAGACGTTCGTTCCATTAGTTTGGCGATATTGAGACCTTTCGCCCCATGTAATTGTCAATATTAAGACCTTTCGTGCAATTTAGGTGCCGATTTTTTTTCCTGGCGAGCGAGAGCAAGCCTGCAATTTTAGAAGGCATCGGCCTTTGGCCAGGACATTTTTGTCCACCGAAAAATGTACAAACTTATCTGGAAAGAGGGTATAAGGGGTGTTCTTTTTATAAAGTTTGATGGTCTAGCGAGGAAATACAAAACAAAAATCAATAAATAGATACATAGACCACAAAACAAGCACTACCCCCTTAAGTGCGCCCCAGTTGCAAATAGATACATAGACCACAAAACAAGCACTACCCCATTAAGTGCGCCCCAGTTGCAAATAGATACATAGACCACAAAACAAGCACTACCCCATTAAGTGCGCCCCAGTTGCAAATAGATACATAGACCACAAAACAAGCACTACCCCCTTAAGTGCGCCCCAGTTGCAAATAGATACATAGACCACAAAACAAGCACTACCCCCTTAAGTGCGCCCCAGTTGCAAATAGATACATAGACCACAAAACAAGCACTACCCCATTAAGTGCGCCCCAGTTGCAAATAGATACATAGACCACAAAACAAGCACTACCCCCTTAAGTGCGCCCCAGTTGCAAATAGATACATAGACCACAAAACAAGCACTACCCCATTAAGTGCGCCCCAGTTGCAAATAGATACATAGACCACAAAACAAGCACTACCCCATTAAGTGCGCCCCAGTTGCAAATAGATACATAGACCACAAAACAAGCACTACCCCCTTAAGTGCGCCCCAGTTGCAAATAGATACATAGACCACAAAACAAGCACTACCCCATTAAGTGCGCCCCAGTTGCAAATAGATACATAGACCACAAAACAAGCACTACCCCATTAAGTGCGCCCCAGTTGCAAATAGATACATAGACCACAAAACAAGCACTACCCCATTAAGTGCGCCCCAGTTGCAAATAGATACATAGACCACAAAACAAGCACTACCCCCTTAAGTGCGCCCCAGTTGCAAATAGCCTTCTCTGGTACTTGTTGCCGCACCAGTGTTTGAGTGTTATGTGGGTATATGTGGGCGGGAGGTACTGGATCAACTTATTACATATAAAACTATCACTTGTATAGGTCCTTGGTGGTATAGTGGGTATATGTGGGCGGGAGGTACTGGATCAACTTATTACATATAAAACTATCACTTGTATAGGTCCTTGGTGGTATAGTGGGTATATGTGGGCGGGAGGTACTGGATCAACTATCACTTGTATAGGTCCTTGGTGGTATAGTGGGTTTGGTGTTGGTCTGCGACGCTACAGGCCCGGATTCGAAGCTCGGCCGGGTACCTTACCTTTTGATACCTTTTGATGTGTTCGCCACTCTTCTAGCGGCACCAAGGAGCGCAACGCCCCTCGTTATGGGTGGTGATTTGGTGCAGTAGACTGTTTGAAGCGACAGCTCGCTCCCTTGCGAGGATGGGCTCGTCTGGCACTTTTTGCAGTTCGACATCTAGGGCTCTCTTGAAGTTGTCTAACGAGATGTCCCTCATGTCTCTTACTCGCCGTGGGAGTTTGTTGAAGAGACGTGGGCCTCTGTGTGATAACCAGCCCTCTCGCAGAGAGCCCATAGCACCCCTGTTATTCATCCGGGGGATTTCGCATTCCCAGCCTCTCCTATCACTGAATTTCATGACTATCGGAGTATGTAGGTTTGGTACTAAACCCTCTGCGATTTTCCACGTGTATATTATTAGGTAACGTTCTCTTTTACGTTCCAGTGAGTACAGATTCAGTGCTCTTAAACGCTCCCAATAGTGTAGATGTTTTATCGAACTTATATGCGAAGTGAAATTTCTTTGTACACTCTCTACGTCATTTATTTCACCTGCTTTGTATGGGGATGTTAATACGCTACAGTATTCAAGCCGCGGTAGCACTAGAGATTTGAAGAGCGTTATCATAGGCAATTCACCCCGTGTTTTAAAAGTACAGTACGCAGAATCCAACCCGTTAGACGTTTCGCAGCCGCCACTTTGACCTGGTTATGTACTTTGAAACCCATATTTTCAGACATTAATACCCCAAGGTCTTTCACACTGTCTTTCCGTTCTATTATGTGGTTAGATTCTGTTAAGTAATTTGTAATTTCTTTAACACCATTATTATCTCCGTACCGTATTAATTGGAATTTTTCCTCATTGAATTGCATGTTGTTTTCCCTGGTCCACTGGAACACTACATTCATGTCTTCCTGCAGTCGGCCCGTGTCCTCTTGTGTGTTTACTATCTTGCTTAATTTTGTGTCATCAGCAAAAGACGACACCGTACTGTGTCTGGTGTTGGTATCTATGTCGCAAATTAGTATGAGGAACAGAAAGGGCGCTAGCACTGTTCCTTGGGGCACTGAGCTTTTGACATCCGAAGGCTCAGATGTGACTTGGTTTACTGCTACTGATTGTTTTCGGTTTACGAGGAAATTGTATATCCACCGTCCGATTTTCCCAGTTATACCTTTTGCTTTCAGTTTGTGGGCTATTATACCATGGTCACATTTATCAAATGCCTTAGCAAAATCGGTGTAAATGACATCCACGTTTTTCTTTTCTTCTAGCGCTTTAAGAATTTTGTCATAGTGTTCCAAAAGTTGTGAGAGACATGATCTTCCCGCTCTGAACCCATGTTGACCGGTGTTGTGTAGTTCATTTGTCTCCATGAATATTGAAATTTTGCTTCGCAGGACTCGCCCGAAAACTTTAATGATGTGAGAGGTTAGAGCTACCGGCGGTAGTTTTTTGGTAGTGCTTTACTCCCTCCTTTATGCAGTGGGGCAATTATTACGTTTTTCAAGCTATCTGGTATGTCACCAGTGTCTAGACTCCTTCTCCACATTATAGCCAGGGGTTTTGAGAGGTTTTCCTTACATTTCTTCATTAGGATCGAATTCCAGGAGTCCGGGCCTGGTGCCGAGTGGGATGGCATGTTGGAAATGGCCTCTTCTATGTCTTTTGGACCGAAATCAATATCCAGCATCTGAGGGGTTTCCGTGGGGGAGGTTTCCATGAAAAATATATTTTGGTCTCTGATGACTTTTGTTTCATCAGGCTCACTGAATGCCATTTCATACTGCCTGCTTAAGAGTTCGCTCATTTCCTTTTTGTCCCCTGTGAAAGAGCCGTCCCCTTTGCTCAGTGGGCCGATGTTTGATGTTGTTTTAGCCTTTTGTTTGGCGTATGAAAAGAAGTATTTGGAATTTTCCTTTATACCTGCAATAGCTTTCCTCTCCTCTTCCATATGTTGTAGTTCATATGATATTCTTAGCCTTTGTTCAATTTCCACAATTTCTCTATCTATTTCGACCTTTTGCCTATCCTGTAGATTTTGATGTGTGCGTCTTTGTGTGAGTAATTTTCTTCTTCTGTACAGCCTCCTCCTTTTCCGATCTTGTTTGCTTCTTCGTTTTGTTTGTCTTGCAGGTATATGGTGGCTACAGATTTGGGTCATGGTTTCTGTTATTAAGACTAGACATTCTGCTGGTGTCAGGTTATCCATTAAATCTTCCCAGTCTATTTCCTCCATTTCTTGATTTACCTCTTCCCACCTAATGTTTTTGTTATTGAAGTTAAATTTACTGAAGGGGCCGGTTTTTGTTCGATTCTGAGGTTGTCTGTACACTTTCTAAGGTTGTTTTGATCTCAATTAATTTATGATCTGAGTATGTTGTGTCCGATATGTTAATGCTGTGTACTAGAGAGTCGTTGTTAGTGAAGACCAGGTCTAAGATATTGTTTTCCTGTGTGGGTTCAGCAATATGTTGGGTAAGACTAAAAAAATCACAAAGTTCAAAAAGCTCTCTCATATTAGTATTTGCTTCTCCGGTGTTATTTGCCACTAACTGGTTTTCTAGTTGTCTCCATTTAATGTTTGGTAGGTTAAAGTCTCCTAGCCATATAATATTTGGTGTTGGGTTCCCCAGGGTTTCCACTTCTGATTTTATTTTGTTGAGCTGGGTTTTTAATTCTTCTCGGGATGAGTCTGGAGGCCTGTATGTAACAATAACTGCTAAATTTAGGGATTCTATTTTAACTCCAAGTATTTCCACCACTTCGTAACTGTTATTTAGGAATTCAGTACATATCAGTGAGTCATGTATGTACAAGGCTACACCTCCATGTGATCTATGCGTTCTGTCTGCCCTATGTAGGTTGTAACCAGGAATCCATACCTCACTATCTTGCTGATTTTTAATGTGAGTTTCTGTGAGAGCCGCAAATATAGCGTTTCCTTCTTCTAGCAGGCCCCTAATAAATGGTACTTTGTTCGTGGTTCTATTTTTTAGGCCTTGGATATTTGCAAACAAGATTGGGGAGGGATTGTTTGGAGTACTATGTGTACCTAATAGTCTTCGGGATGTATTGGCCACTCTTGGGAGGCCAGGAGGTGCTCGAGGTGTTCTATGTGCTCTTCCATCTCCCTCAGTCTCTTCATCTTCATCTGCCCTTTCCCTCCTTGCCTTTTTCCTCTGTCTCGTCCTCGCATAGCTAGAGAGTTTTTTGGGCTACCATTCGTGTTAGGTCTAGCATATCTCCAAGTCCCTTTAATATGAAAAGCTGGGCATTTCATATTGTAGCAGGTCTTGTTCTCCAGTGATGTCTTGCAAAGGGATGGGTGGTGGTATTTGCAGGTTTCACCAAATCTACATTTTCCATGACTGGTTATGTTGTTGCAAATTTTGGGATGAGCAAATCTACATGAATTCCCATTCATGAGGATAAATATTTTCTCCGTGCGTGACTCCTCTATAGATTCACTAACTGACTATTATATCCACTAACTGTACCCCCCCCCCCCCCCCTTTCTGGTGACTGATTCCCTTATATGGCACACTTCTCTCAATTTGCCCCCACCCCTCTTCCCTCAGTGACACGCCCCCATTCCGATACCCTCACACCACATACACAGTCTAGCTCTGTATCTGTGTGTGTGTGTGTGTGTGTGTGTGTGTGTGTGTGTGTGTGTGTGTGTGTGTGTGTGAGAGAGACAGAGAGTGAGTGTGTGTCTGAAAGGTTGTCTGCCTCTATGTCTATCTGTGTGTGTGTGTTTGTGTGTGTGAGAGACAGAGAGTGAGTGTGAGTCTGAAAGGTTGTCTGTCTCTCTGTCTATCTGTGTGTGTGTGTGTGTGTGTGTGTTTGTGTTTGTGAGAGACAGAGAGTGAGTGTGAGTCTGAAAGGTTGTCTGCCTCTGTGTGTTACTCAGTTACTTGTTCGTCAAGGGGAATCCACGCAATGCGAGCTAAGCTCATTATTATCGCGCCTCCTTAACTGGGAATGTATTGCGTGAAATGCATGTTAAGTGTTTTATGTACTGTTGGAATGGCTGTGGATGTGTGTGTAGTCTGTATTTTAGCCAATTGGTGACATTGGAAACGAAGGCTTAGGGTGGATCTGTATGGTACCATTCTCACTATAGACGGTACCGTCTCGCCCGAAGGCTTAGGTAGCCATCAGCTTAGGTGAACCATATGATACCCATCTCGCCTTGTACCATTTTTGCCAACCCCAGATGGGACGTCACAACGTCGTCCACTTATTCCAGGTACCTATTTACAGCTAGGTGAACTGAGGCTAACACATGAAAGGAGACAAGCCCAACTTGTCTCCGCCCGGCCGGGGATAACCCCCGACCCCTCGTGTGTGAGACGAGAGCTCTACCTACTAGGTTACGGGCTGTGTGCTGTGTTATTCACTTTGCTTTGTTTCGTCAAGGGGAATCCACGCAATGCGAGCTAAGCTCATTATTATCGCGCCTCCTTAACTGGGAATGTATTGCGTGAAATACATGTTAAGTGTTTATGTATCGTTGGAATGGCTGTGGATGTGTGTGTAGTCTGTATTTTAGCCAATTGGCGACATCTGGAAACGAAGGCTTAGGGTTAATCTGTATGGTACCATTCTCACTACAGTACCAGTCTCACCCGAAGGCTTAGGTTGACCAGTAGCTTAGGTGAACCATATGATACCCATCTCGCCTTGTACCATTTTTGCCAACCCCAGATGGGACGTCACAACGTCGTCCACTTATTCCAGGTACCTATTTACAGCTAGGTGAACTGAGGCTAACACATGAAAGGAGACAAGCCCAATTTGTCTCCGCCCGGTCTGGGATTGAACCCCCGACCCCTCGTGTGTGAGACGAGAGCTCTACCTACTAGGCTACGGGCTGTGTGTGTGTGTGTGTGTGTGTGTGTGTGTGTGTGTGTGTGTGTGTGTGTGTGTTTGTGAGAGACAGAGAGTGAGTGTGAGTCTGAAAGGTTGTCTGCCTCTGTCTATCTGTGTGTGTGTGTGTGTGTGTGTGTGTGTGTGTGTGTGTGTGTGTGTGTGTGTGTGTGTGTGTGTGTGTGTGTGTGTGTGTGTGTGTGTGTGTGTGTGTGTGTGTGTGTGAGAGACAGAGAGTGAGTGTGAGTCTGAAAGGTTGTCTGCCTCTCTGTCTATCTGTCACGCCTGCCTGATTCCCTTGCATGGCACAGTTCTCTATATCTGTCCCCGCCCACCCCTCCCCCCCACCCCACACACACACTTCACCCCTGGGATACGCCCCCTTCCGTTCCCCTCAATCTTTTTCCTAGCCCGTTTGTCTGTCTGATATGGACGTCTGTTTGTATGTTTACCATGTGTTCCGTCATTCCTCTCTCCTTCCCTTACTTACTACCAGTACCTTTTACATCCTTCCTTCCTGCTAATCTCCCGTTCTACCATGTCTGTTTCCTTAATTCCCTTTCTTTCTTCCTTCCCTCTCTTCTTGTCCTTCCTTGTGTCCTACATTCCTCCCTACCCTCCCTCTCAGAACCCCTTACCCTTCTCCTGTATGCCATAGTTCCATCTTCCTTCCTCTTCATCCCTCCCCCTCTCTCTACATACGAGTCTCAGAATCTCAATTTCCCATATCCTAATTTATACCCTCCCCTCCTTCCTGCCTTCCTTCCTTCTCTTCCCTCTTAATCTGTTATCTTACCCGTCTCATCTGCATATCTCACTTCCTTACAGGTACTTCATTGTATATTATTTTAACAGAATGAATGAAGGAAACGCAAATTTAACATTCGAGTGCCTAATGACTCCCTCGTCCACTATTTACATCATCCTAGCATCTGGATTTGAAATTATGTTGATTGAAGTTAGATAAGTTAATATAAGGAAGCGATATCCAGTTATTCTCTAATTTGAATAAGTGTTGCTCAAAAACCAAATTATTAAAATAGAATGTCATCGCACTAAGTGTTACGGAATATCATGGAATAGTAATATCCATGACTACAGCTTCGTCGGCTCTCTGTGTGTGTATGTATGTACAGTAGCCTATGTGTGTTAACATCTCTCCCCTCCACCATTTATGATGTCATCCATACCTTTCCCTCTGTTCCTCCTCTTATAATAATAATGTATACACCACTATTGTCCAACACCATATGGCACCACAGACACTTTAGACTTGCGGGCGCCTCTGGCACCCAGGCCTGTGGAGGCAGCAAGTCCTTCAGTTCACACCAGACTCTCACATAACCAACCAGCGTCTCGGCGCTCCTGTACTCAACCCTAGCCAATAAAGGATTGAAGAGTACTGGTGTTATATCTCCATTCATCTTTATTATATGGCGCAGTGTATATCAGTATCTGAACCTACATGGAGAACCTGCACTACCTAGCTGAGGCTGCAGCTGCTGTGGAAGACGGCTTGCCGCCATGCGGTCCCTACCCGGCTACATCTACCTCCCAACCGGTCGAGCCTTCATTGCCCGATGCCCTGTCTCCATACCCATCCATCATCTACTTGAATGAAAGGATCGACGCCCTCCAATCGAGTATCGCCACCTTTCTACAGCATCACCAGGGCCAGCAGCATCTACAACTACAACATCGCCCCGCGACAGCTCCACCACCGCCCCGCCAGGATCTACAACATCGCCCCGCGACAGCTCCACCACCGCCCCGCCAGGATCTCCAGCCCCACCAGCCTCTACAACATCAGCCCCAGGCCAGTAATGTTACCCACCAGGCTGACCCATCCTTTGCCTCACACCCCACCAGTGATACACTTATTCATCCCTCTACACAGACACCCACACCTCATACATCTCCCCATGTCTCAGTGCCCCACCATATGCCAGTTACCCATGTCTCAGTGCCCCACCATATGCCAGCTACCCATGTCTCAGTGCCCCACCATATGCCAGTTACCCATGTCTCAGTGCCCCACCATATGCCAGTTATTCCCCACATGTCTTTATTACATATTATGAACATGACCAATCCCCTTACCCACCCTCTCAAGAGCGAACATCCCACACCCTCCCCAACTGACGGCCAGGCCCACACTGGTGTCGGTAGCGACGGTCGGTATTACGGCGGCCATTATGCCCCCCCCTGGCTATCGTACGGCTGGCACCAACCCTCACGGCGCAGCCCCTTCTGCGCATGACGTCATCATACCACCACCACCTCAAGTCCCTTCCTACCCAGCCCAGCCACGCCCCGCCCCGCCCCGCCGGGCTGCCCCTACGCGGCCCCAGGCCGCTTTACATTATGCCGGGACACGCCCTACGCAAATTCTGGGCTGATTGGGAGGTCTACAAGCGGCTCGTCCTTCTACCACCTCACGAGGCTACCATCGAGCTCTACCAGACGTGCGACCCTGCCCTTCAGAGCGCCATATTTGCTCACAATCAGGCGTTCTCCTCATTGCCAGAAATCGACCTAGCAACTCTCATCACACAACTCGTCCACCGACAACGGAACCGCGCAGCCGCTCGCCACCACTTCCGGTCTCTTCTCCAACAACCTACTGAACAGATCCGGGACTACGTCACACGTATTACGGAGGCCACTTTGGACTGTGGCTTTACCTGCCCCTGTTGCCACACTGATGTCTCTGACGAACACATACGGGACTAAGTGACTATCGGGATTAGTGATTCGTCCCTTCAGCAAGATGTTTTAACTAAAGACCGCACCCTACCTACCTTACAAGATGTTATCAACTACTGTGTGGGGTTCGAATCTGCGGCACTCAATCAGACGGCAATGCAACCGGGGGTACATGCTGTGAAATCACCATACCAGCGTCTCAAGAGTACTTACCCACGCCCCGCCCCTATCCAGCCCCCCGCCCAACCCACTCAGCCCCCGTCGCCCGCCCCACCACCTCCCCACGTCGGCCCCACTTCATCTCCCACACATTGCTCCGGGTGTGGCCTATCTTCACATTCACAAGCCCAACGATCTTCGAAGTGTCCTGCATGGGGCAAGACCTGCACGGCGTGTAATAAACCTAACCACTTTGCCAAGGTTTGTAAATCCACCTCTTCCCAGTGCAGTGGGTGCGGCCTATCCACACACTCTCGAGCCGAACGCCCATCCAAATGCCCTGCTTGGGGCAAGACCTGCCCGTCGTGCAACAAACTCAACCATTACTCCACAGTTTGTCACTCCACGCCCTCACCTTCATCCGCGGCTGTTATCATTGGTACTATCAAACAGGCTGTTAACAAACCACCACCCGCACGGCTCCCCTCCTTGCCCATTACCATTTCTACTGCCATGTCGCCCCACTCTCACCCCACCAGCGTCACGGCCCACCCTGACACGGGCGCCCAAGTATCTGTGGCTGGTTTGCAATTACTACGGGCACTGGGCCTCCAACGCCACCACC
>JBAKBP010040752.1:0-13130 GCA_037953745.1 Lithodes maja | reverse complement strand
GGGGGGGGAGAAAGAGAGAGAAAGTAAATATATATGTAATGGGAATAGAAAAGAGAATAGGAGAAATGAAAGAAGAGGATGAAGAAGAGAATAGAGAAAAGTAGAGAAGTAAAGGCAGACAATAGGAATGAATTAGAGAGCAAAAGAAATGAGAGAGAGAGAGAGAGAGAGAGAGAGAGAGAGAGAGAGAGAGAGAGAGAGAGAGAGAGAGAGAGAGAGAGGTAGGAATGCAAGGGAGGAAGGAAGCGAAGGTGGATGGCAGAAAAGTGACAAAGGGGTGGTACAAAAAACCTTCAAAATAACTGAATAATAATTACAAAAGGCACTTCACAAATTAATTATGCAGTATTGATTGACACTGTTTAAATATTGATGAAGACGACCATTTTTGTATTACATATATTAATGATATGAGATTGTTAAAGCGGTATTAAGGCATGCATATATATACAATATATCTATATAGATATCCATGTATTATCTATATATATATATATATATATATATATATATATATATATATATATATAGAGAGAGAGAGAGAGAGAGAGATTCACGAGAGAGAGATAACATCCTCCCTCCCCGGCTTGTTGCGCCTGCGTGTGTGGGTTTGTGCGTGCCAACTTCCGGTCCGCCACCCACGCATGCGCACCGTGAACCAGGACGCGTGCACACCTGCCGGGACGCACGCTTACCTGGGAGAAGCGTTAGTCACCTGTGGAAGTACGTTATGGTGTGTGTGTGTGTCTGTGTGTGTGTGTGTGTGTGTGTGTGTGTGTGTGTGTGAATTGAATTGAATTTAATTTAATTAAGTTTATTTTGCTCAGACTTTTAAAAAAAGTAAGGAGCACAGCTCCTTACATATTACACATGTACAATATGCCTTTGCTAACTAAATTAGCGTACACATAAATTTAAGACGTACATCTTAAACAAACCATATTAAATGTCCTAAGACTTGATTTATGTATACATATTAAACGTTCTTTTGAGAAAAAGTGACAGATTCTTCATACATTTTAAGTTAGTATTATTCATTAACAGTATATATTTATACTGTGTTGGGTTATGCTTGTAATAATGAGAAATATATATTTTCCTTAACTGTACAATATCCTCATTTTGACATATAAACAACAAATGATATTCGTCCCGCACCACATTATCATTACATTTAGTACATACCCTGTCTTCTCTATCAATATTTCTGTGTCTACCAGTATTAACTGGTAATTTATTATTACTTGCTCTCAGTTTACTTATTGCTAGTCTCTCTCCCTTATCCAATTTCCCAAGATAATCCTCCATACTGAAGAGAAATTTATAAGTTCTATAGCTACTACAAATGGCCTTACTTAACAAATTACTATTCCATTTTGTTATCCATTGATCTTTAAGCTGTTGTTCTATTGCCAATCTGCACCGGGCTGGGTGTGGGTGTGTGTGTGTGTGTGTGTGTGTGAGTACGTTATATCGTGTGTGTGTGTGTGTGTGTGTGTGTGTGTGTGTGTGTGTGTGTGTGTGTGTGTGTGTGTGTGTGTGTGTGTGTGTGTGTGTGTGTTTTTTTGGCTCACAGGTAGACATTAGCAAGTGGTAAACATTTATATTTCTTCTGAGTGGGCTCCATCACTTCTGAAGTTCCACAGGGATCTGTCCTTGGCCCACTGTTGTTTATCATATAGTCAATGACATCTATATTGGTATGTTGAGTGTGATCTCCCAGGTTGCAGATGGCGTTAAGCTTAAGAGTAAATTTGAAGAATCCTAAAGTGGTTGAACAACTCAGGATGGATCATAAAAAAACTGTCTTAATGGTCCGATACATAACACTAAACTCGGAAAAATGCAAGGTGATGCATATCAGCCAAGCAAACCCCTACTCACTATTGGGAAAGACTCTGGAAGTGACTGACTTAGATGTTCTAATAAGCAATAAACTAAAGTTTCCAAGCAGTGCACTGAAGTAGAGAAGAAAGCTAAACAAATATGGAAATATATATTAAGAGGCAATTTATGTATTGAAACAAGGATAAATAAGGGCGATTGTAGGGACCAATCGAGCAGGGCAGTACCCAGGGGAGGTCACATAGGCATATGATAAGGAGTTGCTGGAATTCCTGTTTCATTTGCCTGGCTTTCCTCACTGTTTCTATGTGTGTCTCACCTACAAAGAAAGTAATTCAGTTAACTCTCACAAACACCTCCTCCTCCTATTAATTTCACTACACTTAACAAAGACACCAGACATCTGTCCAAAACATCTAAATTACATATAATGTACCTTGACTTTGGCTCTGTCACTCTTTCAACCTTTGTGGTTGTGGCTTCAACACTTGTTACAGGTAGCTTTGCCTTTTGTCTCCTTCATAAACATTACACAATAAAATAAACAGTTCTGACACTCTACTATGCTCTGAAATGGCCTCTCCTGGAGTATCACTGTTCAGTTTTGGTCTGTTTCACTCAGGAAAGATGTAGAACCACTAGAAACAGTTCAAGCTAGGGCTATAAAGCATAGTCCATCGATTAAAGACTGAGTTATGAGGACCAGTTGAGAGCTCGTGATCTCTTTACATTGGAAACGTGCAGACTGCAAGGTCATCACATTGAAAACTATATAATCTTTAATAGGCTTGACAATGTGGATTATAGCACAAATGCTTAGCTTCAATATAAATATATATACTGTATATATATATATATATATATATATATATATATATATATATATATATATACTGTATATATATATAACGCAATCATGCCTTGAAGTTAGAATATTATAGGTTCAGCACTCGTATGTGGGAAACTTTTTCACAAATAAGATTTGTTCTGCCTGGAACAAACTTCCCTCAGAACATGTAAATAGTTCGGTAGAGCAGTTCAAGAAGAGAGTTGGTAGTATTGTTCACACTCTGCAATGGGTGTAGTATACTACACTATCTCTCTCTTTCCTCTTAAATTATTTCCAAGGAATGGACCACAAGGTCTTTGAGATACTAACTATTCCCTGTAGCTCCTCGTAACTCTCCCTTCATTTCTGCCACGTCAGGATGAGGCAGCAGATGACACACTCACACTACCACATTAGGGCCAGTTATAATATGGCACTCAGGAAACATGACACATACCAGTGGCAACCCTCTAAGTGGCTTCTGTACGTAGTGGCTCTCTCACACCCACTTACCATCATATAAATTATCAACACTTTGTCTCTGCTAGTCCTGTGAAACTATAGCAAATGAAGATGATGCGAAGTAGGCTATGTGGTTTTACTTTGTTCAGAGAGAGAGAGAGAGAGAGAGAGAGAGAGAGAGAGAGAGAGAGAGAGAGAGAGAGAGAGAGAGAGATTTGAGGCACGAACAGATATCGTATACAGAACCACAGAAAAAAAAAAATTGTATAAAACATAATAATTTGGCATCCACATGATAAATAAATGGACACATAAAACAAAGTACTCGTTGTAAATTTGATAAAAAAGAAAAGAAAAAAAAAACATGTACCGTATTGCATGGCAAGACCGATTAAGGGGACATTGGCTGTTTGTTTGGTCTATTTTTTTTTAGTTTCCTCGCTAGACCTCCATCAAGCTTAGACAAACACCCCCTAGGACACCCTTCAAGATAGATTTGTACATTTTTCGGTAGAAAAATGTCCCGGCCAAAGGCCGATTTCGCCTAAAATTACAGGCTCGCTATCGCTCGCCAGGAAAAAATCGACACCGAAATGGCAAGAAGGGTCCTAATATTGACAAAGAAATTGGATGAAAGGTCATAAAATCCCCAAACTAATGGAACCAACGTCTTAAAACCTCCAAACTAGTGGGGCTAAACATTAGGGAGAAGGGGGTCCAGAAAAACGGTCTGTCTCCCCTTAACATACATTAGTCAAAATAAAAATAACCCGTTCTGTACTACGATTTTTTTTTTTTTTTTTTTTTTAATATATATATATTTATACGATTTGGTGCAGTTTTGGAAGGATTTGTGTCTTTAAAAAGGGTTACTTAAGACAGTTCGAAGCCTGTTAACTGCTGGAGGCCTATATCGAATTGAATATAATCATCTAATAATAGCCAGAATACAGTTTAAAAGGACCGCACCGGTACTGAATGAGTTAAGGGAGCCCATCTCGCTTTTTTTTTTCTTTTCTTTCTTTCCCTCTCTCTTTGACTTGTATCCATTCGGCCCCATTCAGCCTACTCTTTTAAGACGTTTACCCCCATCCAGGTGTCAATATTTTCCTGGCGAGCGTCAGCGAGCCAGCATATATATATTTTTGTTTTGACAGCAAGCTAAATTTGTACATTTTTCGATAGAAAAATGTCTCCGGCGAAGCCGGATTTCTCCATACAATGCTGGCTCGCTATTGCTCGCCAGGAAGAAATCGACACCTGGATGGGGACAAACGTCTTAAACACAGTTGGCTTAATGAGGCCGAATGGATACAGCATCGACAATATGAACTGTAGTAAGTACTTCACTATCGACCAATCTAATTACACGCGGGGAAACGGGTGCAAAATCATTGGTAAATCTTTTAACTCGCACGAAGCTAAAAAATTCTTCTCCAATCGAGTTGTCAACTTATAGAATGGGCTTCCCCGATATGTCATAGACTACAGCACCGTTGATTCATTTAAACTTCGCCTAGACAAATATCTCGCATCAAATCCGCGACTGACTGTGTTTGTAAATTAATAACTTTATTTTATCCTCCCCTCAGTTACTAACCCATCTGTCCCCTACTAACTTCCTAATCCTGCCACGGACATTAGTTCTAGGGCAGTAGTTCCCTTTCCAATGTTCCCTTACCCACTCTAAACCACTGTTTGGACACTTGATCCTCAGTGTTTTGGAGGACAAGCAGCCTAGAAGGGTCACTAGACCTGTTGTTGCTTCATTTCCTGCGTACTCCTTTGTAAGCCAGGGAAAGAGAGAAAAGGAGAAAAAGAAAATCAAAGCCGGTGACCCCCTTTATGGCAGTAAATATAGGTTTAGTAACAAATAGTATAACATGCAATACAGAAATGAACAGATTGCATAATATAGAGAATTACTGCAGTGCTACACTACAGTATATACCAAAACAAAGAATAGGGAGAGTTTTAGGCAGTAAATACGGAGTTAAGGGTAAACTGGCCGTTTGTTTGGTCTATTAATTCATTTATTCATATATTTGTTTAGTTTCCTCCCTATACCTCCATCAAGCTTAGAAAAACACCCCCTAGAACCCCCTTCAAGATAAATTTGTACATTTTTCGGTAGAAAAATGTCCCGGCCGAAGGCCTATTCCTCTTAAAATTGCAGGCTCGCTATCGCTCGCCAGGAAACAATCGACACCTAAATGGCACGAAAGGTCTTAAATTTAACAACAAAATGGGGCGAAAGGTGTTAAAAGCGCAAAACTAATGGGCCGAACGTCTTATAATCTCAAAACTAGTGGGGCTAAACATTAGGGAGAAGGGGGTCCAGAAAATCGGCCCATCCTCCCTAAGTGCATTCATTCATTCGCTACAATACAGAGGAAAAATGTAAACAGACACGGTCGGGAAAAAACAAATATATCTGTATAAAATGGTTTACATGGACATCCCTCCATAGTAAACAATAGCGGGAGTATAATAATTAATGTGTATCCGGAACGACATGCGTACTTCTGACTTCGCACACACACGCACACACACAACACAGACATATGTGTACGGTCACGGTGGCCAAGCGCGCTTAGTACAGTGTTTTGGGAGCGCTAGCTCTGGTGTTAGGGGTTCGATCCCACGCGCCGGCAGGGGAAGTTCTCTCAAAAACTTTCCCTGGCCGTGAAGGCAAGGTCTGGACGGACAGCCTCGGGGGACCCACAAAGTCTCCTGCCCACGTCCTACTCCCTCGGGAGTATGTAGGCGCTCTTGTTAGCAACCAGGATAAGTCTGTTGATCCCTTAGGATAAGATCTAGGTTAAGTCTGTGTATTTTCAGCCCCATTGGCTTCCGGCTTGAAATAAACCGATTATTTATTTATTTATTTATGTAAACAAAACCTGTACCCACCCACTCACTCACACGTATACACATAATATCTCTCTCTCTCTTATCTCTATATATCTCTCTCACACACACAAATACTCATAGTCACTCATAATCACACTGACTAGTCCTCATAACTAGCATCTTACTCTCACTCTCACTCACACTCTCTCACTCTTTCTTTCTCATACTCTCTTACTAACCCATCTGTCCCCTACTAACTTCCTAATCCTGCCACGGACATTAGTTCCAGGGCAGTAGTTCCCTTTCCAATTTTCCCTTACCCACTCTAAACCACTGCTTGGACACTTGGTCCTCAGTGTTTTGGAGGACAAGCAGCCTAGAGGGGTCACTAGAAATGTTGTTGCTTGATTTCCTTTGTACTCTCTCTCTCTCTCTCTCTCTCTCTCTCTCTCTGACCATCCACTCATATGATCCACTTAAAGCACCTGCAGACCTTTTAAGTGGGTTCTATGCTCTATTTAAAGGGACTAGGCGAATATTTGGCTTTGTCACAGCTTGACTTATGAGTTGGTGTCACAACTTCGTATGAACAAAAATAAATGTATTATTAATGATTTGAAACAGATATTTTAAAATTATAATAATTTTAGTCTTTTAAGTTTTGCTATTATTGTTTATAAACGAATCCCCTACAAAGGGATATATACAAATTCGCCAATTTTCAGTGAACGGAATATTATACAAAATGGCAAGAGAGAGAGAGAGAGAGAGAGAGAGAGAGAGAGAGAGAGAGAGAGAGAGAGAGAGAGAGGTATGCTCTACCACCTTCTCTTTATATCTCTCTCTCTCTCTCTCTCTCTCTCTCTCTCTCTCTCTCTCTCTTTACTCATCCCCTTATTTGTTTGCATGAGCTGTAGCTAAGCTCTAGCTTAACTGCCCTGTAGTTGCTTTGCATGTAATTTTGCTGTGTTTATGACTGATAAACGTTTGTTTATCGAGACTGCTTTTGTTTACATTTGTACCGGTTAGTGACGACCGACGCTCTAAAGTAAACAAACTACTTGCTTGTTTCATATTATAAAGTTCTAGCACTTATTGTAGATATTTTAGCCCTCACTGTAGTTAAGTGCTTAGCAAACCACCCAGTAGTTATCTTGCATTACATTGTACTGTAGTTTTGACTGATAAACGTTTGTTTTTCAAAATTCTATTTGTCAAGTTAGTAGAGACGCCGCCGATACCAGCGCCACCTGTGTACGCATAAACAAACCCTCTTCTTGTATTTTATATATCAAAGTCTAGCCAATACTGTACTTGGTTGAACTTTTTGTCTTGTTATCTATATAAATCGCACACACTAACATTTGTCAAGATAGTTTTAATATTGGGTTAGAATAATTTAGTTACTGTAATACTTTTTGATAGCCTATTTATTAATCGCATTTCAGATACTTGTCACCCTATTAATAGGGCTCTCACACTCTTGCCAGGGATATTACTAACTCCATTATTATTATTATTGTGTCGACCACTGTATAAATTAATATACAGGCTTTAGCCTAACTGTGTCATACTGCTAACATAATTTTATTTTTATTTTCAGGCATAAAATTGTGTTCTATTGCTAACATATTCTTTTTGTGATTTACAGGCATTAATTGTACCATATTGCTAACCAATATTTTTGTTACTGTACTGTATACTGCTTTCCAGTTTTCTCACTAGGCTAAATTAACCCTCTCCCACTTTTTTTTCCAGTAAATTTTGTAACAAATTACTAGTCCATTTGCAATTTTCAGGCTTTAACTGTGTCATACTGCTAACATATTTTTTTGTTTTATTTTCAGGCATAAATTGTGTTCTATTGCTAACATATTAGTTGTGATTTACAGGCATAATATTCTTTTTGTGATTAACATATTCTTGTTGTGATTTACAGGCATTAATTGTACCATTTTGCTAACAAATACTTGTTGTTACTGTACTGTATACTGTTTTCCAGTTTTCTCACTAGGCTACATTAACCCTCTCTCACTTTTTGTTTTTTTCCAATAAATTTTGTAACAAATTTTTAGTCCATTTGTGATTTTCAGGCTTTAACTGTCATACTGCTAACATCAATTTTTGTTTTATTTTCAGGCATAAATTGTGTTCTATTGCTAACATATTTTTTGTGATTTTCAGGAATTAATTGTATCACATTGCTAACATAAAATGTTTGTGATTTTCAGGCTTTAATTGTACCATTTTGCTAACATAAATTTGTGCGATTTTCAGGCATATTGTGATTATATCGTCATGGCGCCGCAACGAACCTGCTCGAGTTGTTCCGGTAAATTTGGCCCTACCATGTTTGTTGATACTGTGGAAGAGGTTTCCAGGCTCGCCCCCGCAAGCACTACGTACGTCATCCACGTTGGGTCTAACGATGTCCAACGGACGCGGTCAGAGGAACTACTTTGCAAGTACCGGCAGCTGATCAGGTCCTTCAAGGAAAAATCTAATAGAATCTTAATTTCAGGAATTGTTCCCCGGATTGATGTAGAAAACCGATTCTACAACATAGCTACCAGTACAAATCGCCGACTAGCCAAACTCTGCAGGGAGGAGGACATCGGCTTTGTCGACACTTAGGATAATTTTTACTATGATAAATCTTTGTTTTCAGGAGATGGTGTACATCTCAATGAAGTAGGAGCTGCACGTCTTGGTCGTCTGCTGAACGATGCAGTCAAGGATTTCCGTTCAAAAAACGGGGTCAACCTGGGGTATCCGGGGGTAGTGTAAGTCAAATGCGAACTGAAAATGCAGACAATGCACAATCAGTAACATCCAACTCTAATACTCTTAAGGTGTTTTATGTAAATGCTCGTAGCATACGCAATAAATTTTCAGATCTACAGGAAATCGTGTTTACAGAACATTATGATATAATCGGCATTACAGAATCTTGGTAAAATACGGAAGACAGAGACTTTTTAGCCGAATATACGCTTCCTGGTTATACAATGTTTGAGAAAAGTCGGATCAATAGAAATGGAGGAGGAGTTCTGTTTTTTATAAAGGAAAGTCTTAATCCCGTCTTAATGTCAAAACCTCAAATTGCGAATATAGACATATCTTACGTACTATTAAAAAAAAAAAAAAGGAACTAAAATAACACTAGCTTTATTATACAGACCCCCAGCTCAATCAGTGCAAACTGACAGTGAAATTTATGAACAAATTGCAGAAATAACTAACATACAAGATACCGTAATTCTTGGTGATTTCAACTTACCCGTGACTAAATGGGGCGATATTCTTACTTCACACTCTGGACACGACCTCTATGCTAAGTTGCAAGAGAGTTCACTTTTTCAATTTGTACAATCTCCGACCCGTGGTAATAATGTGCTTGACCTTGTATTCTCGCAACTAAAGAAGAATTAATAGAGAATTTGAATGTTGGTGATGAATTCAGTAACAGCGACCATCGTACGATAACTTTCACTTTTAAAGTTTACTAGTAACAAATCAAATAGCAGCGTTGAGAAAGTCCCTAATTTCAAGAAAGCAAATGTTCATAAACTTAAATCAAAGCTTAAAGAAACTGACTGGAACTTTCTGACTAACAATAACGACATAAATACATCTTGGGAGTGTTTCACAACCACTTACCTTAAGGCAGTGCAAGACTGCAGACCATCGAAAATACGGCGTCCAGGCCATAATGATAAGCCCAAATGGTGGAATAAAGATATTTCAGACCGTCTGCTTGCTAACAAATTTGCTAATGATAGATTAAAATCCTCACAAAATGACGAAGAACGGGTAAAATTTGTAGAGCTACGACGCAAAGCCAAAAAGTTAATTAAGCAAAGTAAAAAGACCCTGGAGTTACATGTTGCGAATCAAAGTAAAACAATCCCGAAAGAATTCTATAGTTATATCAGAAAGAAAAAAGTAGTTACTTCAACTGTTGGACCGTTAGTCGATGAAAATGGAGAATACACCAAAGACGAAGTACAAATAAGTAATGCCCTCAATACCTTCTTTGCATCAGTTTTTACAACCGAAGACCTCAGTGATATCCCTACACCATCACCGATTCAGATTGATAATTCAGATGTTCTAAGCAATATCACCGTTACAGAGAGAGAAGTATTGAATTGTTTAGATAAACTCAAGGTAAATAAAACGCCTGGACCTGATACAATCTCGCCTAGAGTTCTAAAGGAAGCTAAGGATGAGCTCTCCAAACCACTGACATTGTTATTCAATGAATCCTTACAGTCTGGGACTATGCCTGATCAGTGGAAGCTAGCCAACGTAACACCGATATTCAAAAAAGGCAGCAAATCCCTACCCAGTAACTATCGTCCAATTAGCTTAACCTCAATTGTATGTAAAATGCTAGAAACGGTCATAAGAGACAGACTCGTAAATCACTTAGAGGCAAATAACTTACTTAAAGATAGTCAACACGGCTTTCGTAAAAAACGTTCCTGTTTAACAAACCTCTTAGACTTCTTCCACGATATCCTCAACCTCTACTATGAGAGTAAAGCTGTAGATATTATATACCTTGATTTTCAAAAGGCCTTTGACAAAGTTCCCCACAAACGTTTACTGCTAAAACTAAAAATGCATGGAATACAAGACAGTGTGTTGAAATGGATAGAAAATTGGCTCAGCGACAGAAAGCAAAGAGTAGTTATAAACGGTAAGGCATCTAAATGGACCAATGTAAGTAGCGGGGTACCCCAGGGATCGGTACTAGGACCAATTCTCTTTCTAATTTACATCAACGATATAGATGAGGGTCTCACCTGTACAATCTCAAAATTTGCTGACGATACAAAAATTGCAAATAGCGTACTCTCAAAAGAACAAGTTGACGATATGCAACACAATCTAGATAAATTGTCATGTTGGGCACAAATTTGGCAAATGAGATTCAATGCGGATAAATGTAAAGTACTACATATCGGACAGGCTGGGAAATTAGGTATAGCCCGGCAGCCCGGACTGGCCTGGATATGTAGCCGGGCTAGTGATTTTCAATGTTAGTCTGCCCGGCAGTTGCCCGGGGGACAAGTGTATTGTTTGTAATACTTCCTTACATAACGCTTCAATAAAATAAATAATAGTAATCATATAATATCAAATACCAGTATATAATTAATGTAGGAAAACATCGCTGCGGTAACCCTTCAGCAGACAGAGTCTGAGACCAACGCTACTCAGTGTACGGTGACCCTAAGTAAACAGTAAACAGTAAACAGCTGATCGGTTGTCGAATTCTATACTGTCAATATTGATGTATATCGGATACAATAACATAAACAAGTTCAATAAACAGATATATATAACAAAATCAGGAAAATGTAAACAAGTTAGGCTAAATGTAGCCGTGTAAATCCTATGATAACATGGCCTAAGATTTGTTGTTATTACTTTGCCGTGAATTTCGTAATGTTACGAACTTGAATTGAATTGGGGATATTGGTTAAGCTTGTAGATGGTGTTGGTTGCATAGTTGTTGGTCTCTGGTCAATGTGTTATAAAATGTTCTAAAATTATGTGTGCCCCATGAATATTCCTCCTCTCACTTAAACATTAGGCTACCATAGTGCGGTGGGAATATGAACATGATTAGATTAATATCCAGTATTCGAGAATGGATAATAAGTCGTAGGCGTGTGCATAAACCTTTAACCGTCTTGGTGGTGTAATGGTTAAGGTGTCTACAAATCTGTGTGTGATAACCCGGGTTCGAATCCTGGTGCATCACATAATTATATGCTTTCATTAATTTAATTGGAGGTGTTTGGTGTTGTGGTGAAATTAATACAAAATAGAATACGATGGTGTTTGGTGTTGTGGTGAAATTAATACAAAATAGAATACGATAATTCATGTAAATCGATAGATGGTAGTTGCAGGGGTAGCAGATTAGCATCGCCTGCACCTAAGCATGTCTCCACTTTGTAGATAGTGGCGTGCATTTTAATTATGTTATATATTTTTCCCCATCTTAATGTTATTAATTTTTAACTTCAAAAATCCGGGCTATTGGGATTTTGGATTATCAGTGTTCGAATTTTAGAATTTTTCTGTAACAGACAATTTAACAGACAAACATATCTGTCTTAAGTCAGTGTTGTGGTTTGATATTCAGTATAGCCGTAAACACTGTCTCTCCTCGGTATACATCAATAATGAACTATGAATTTGTAATGTGATTCAATACAAATATGGCATAGAGCCATAAACTAAGGCTGCCTGTTCCTAGAAATGTAGAAGAGGCCACATAGCCATATGATAATGAGGTACTGGAACGTGGTGAAACAACAAAGCCTTACCAAAGGAACTGTAGAAGGATTATTCATAACAATTTATATTGGAGTGAAGGGATAAAGTGGTAGTACCGAGAAGAGGAGGGATAGTGGAGAACAAACGTTTATATTGAAGAGACCTGCGCATCCCGGAATGGGAGAGGTTTAATTAGGTTAATATTTTAAAATGGAAAACCTTTAATGTCCTCCTCATATATTCAATGTTTTACCATCAACGTCTATCTATCTATCTATCTATCTATCTATTTACTCATGCCCAATCCCCACTTTTCCTATTTTTTATTTTATTTTATTATGTTTTTTTCGTTTGTTTTCTTTCTTTTTTTCTTTTAGGGGGGGGGGGGGGGCTGACTCAAGACAGAGCAAGACACTAACAACACTAATAAGGCGTACGGTCCGGACGGTGTTCCTCCTGTTGTTCTCAAAAACTGTGCTTCCGTGCTGACTCCCTGCCTAGGCAAACTCTTTCGTCTCTGTCTATCCTCTAACGTCTTCCCTTCATGCTGGAAGTTTGCTCACATTCAACCTGTCCCAAAGAAGGGTGACCGCTCTCAACCCTCCAACTATCGTCCAATTGCTCTTATCTCTTGCCTTTCTAAAGTTTTTGAAACTATTCTTGCTTCCAAATTTCTTAAGCATTTCTCTTCTCATAATCTGCTCTCAGATCGCCAGTATGGCTTCCTTAAGGGTCGCTCTACTGGTGATCTTCTTTCATATCTTACTAACTCTTGGTCATCCTCCTTTCGGGACTTCGGTGAGACTTTTTCTATTGCACTAGACATATCGAAAGCCTTCGATAG
>JBAKBP010040751.1:0-13132 GCA_037953745.1 Lithodes maja | reverse complement strand
ATACAAGACCAATTCACTTTAGTGTCCAATCTCAGAAAATAGTTTTTGAGAAAATATTATTTTGTCAATTCAATGTTAATTATCTTAGTTTTTAGGGTGATTTTAGCTCTATTATATGTCTACCTCTCGTGTAGATAGCCCAGTTATAGAGGCTCTAAATCCCGTTTTGTGTCTCCACCATACAAGACCAATTCACTTTAGTGTCCAATCTCAGATAATAGTTTTTGAGAAAATATTATTTTGTCAATTCAATGTTAATTAGCCTAGTTTTTAGGGTGATTTTAGCTCTATTATATGTCTACCTCTCGTGTAGATAGCCCAGTTATAGAGGCTCTAAATCCCGTTTATATTATTTTGTCAATTCAATGTTAATTAGACTAGTTTTTAGGGTGATTTTAGCTCTATTATATGTCTACCTCTCGTGTAGATAGCCCAGTTATAGAGGCTCTATATCCCGTTTTATGTCTCCACCATACAAGACCAATTCACTTTAGTGTCCAATCTCAGAAAATAGTTTTTGAGAAAATATTATTTTGTCAATTCAATGTTAATTAGACTAGTTTTTAGGGTGATTTTAGCTCTATTATATGTCTACCTCCCGTGTAGATAGCCCAGTTATAGAGGCTCTAAATCCCGTTTTATGTCTCCACCATACAAGACCAATTCACTTTAGTGTCCAATCTCAGAAAATAGTTTTGAGAAAATATTATTTTGTCAATTCAATGTTAATTAGACTAGTTTTTAGGGTGATTTTAGCTCTATTATATGTCTACCTCCCGTGTAGATAGCCCAGTTATAGAGGCTCTAAATCCCGTTTTATGTCTCCACCATACAAGACCAATTCACTTTAGTGTCCAATCTCAGAAAATAGTTTTTGAGAAAATATTATTTTGTCAATTCAATGTTAATTAGACTAATTTTTAGGGTGATTTTAGCTCTATTATATGTCTACCTCCCGTGTAGATAGCCCAGTTATAGAGGCTCTAAATCCCGTTTTATGTCTCCACCATACAAGACCAATTCACTTTAGTGTCCAATCTCAGAAAATAGTTTTTGAGAAAATATTATTTTGTCAATTCAATGTTAATTAGCCTAGTTTTTAGGGTGATTTTAGCTCTATTATATGTCTACCTCTCGTGTAGATAGCCCAGTTATAGAGGCTCTAAATCCCGTTTTATGTCTCCACCATACAAGACCAATTCACTTTAGTGTCCAATCTCAGAAAATAGTTTTTGAGAAAATATTATTTTGTCAATTCAATGTTAATTATCTTAGTTTTTAGGGTGATTTTAGCTCTACTATATGTCTACCTCTCGTGTATTAAGATAGCCCAGTTATAGAGGCTCTAAATCTCGTTTTATGTCTCCACCATACAAGACCAATTCACTTTAGTGTCCAATCTCAGAAAATAGTTTTTGAGAAAATATTATTTTGTCAATTCAATGTTAATTATCTTAGTGTTTAGGGTGATTTTAGCTCTATTATGTGTATACCTCTCATGTATTAAGATAGCCCAGTTATAGGGGCTCTAAATCCCGTTTTTATGTCTCCACCATACAAGACCAATTCACTTTAGGGTCCAATCTCAGAAAATAGTTTTTGAGAAAATATTATTTTGTCAATTCAATGTTAATTAGCCTAGTTTTTAGGGTGATTTTAGCTCTATTATATGTCTACCTCTCATGTATTAAGATAGCCCAGTTATAGAGGCTCTAAATCCCGTGTTTATGTCTCCACCATACAAGACCAATTCACTTTAGTGTCCAATCTCAGAAAATAGTTTTTGAGAAAATATTATTTTGTCAATTCAATGTTAATTAGCCTAGTTTTAGGGTGATTTTAGCTCTATTATATGTCTACCTCTCGTGTAGATAGCCCAGTTATAGAGGCTCTAAATCCCGTTTTTATGTCTCCACCATACAAGACCAATTCACTTTAGTGTCCAATCTCAGAAAATAGTTTTTGAGAAATTATTATTTTGTCAATTCAATGTTAATTATCTTAGTTTTTAGGGTGATTTTAGCTGTATTATATGTCTACCTCTCGTGTATTAAGATAGCCCAGTTATAGAGGCTCTAAATCCCGTTTTGTGTCTCCACCATACAAGACCAAATCACTTTAGTGTCCAATCTCAGAAAATAGTTTTTGAGAAATTATTATTTTGTCAATTCAATGTTAATTATCTTAGTTTTTAGGGTGATTTTAGCTGTATTATATGTCTACCTCTCGTGTATTAAGATAGCCCAGTTATAGAGGCTCTAAATCCCGTTTTGTGTCTCCACCATACAAGACCAATTCACTTTAGTGTCCAATCTCAGAAAATAGTTTTTGAGAAATTATTATTTTGTCAATTCAATGTTAATTATCTTAGTTTTTAGGGTGATTTTAGCTGTATTATATGTCTACCTCTCGTGTATTAAGATAGCCCAGTTATAGAGGCTCTAAATCCCGTTTTGTGTCTCCACCATACAAGACCAATTCACTTTAGTGTCCAATCTCAGAAAATAGTTTTTGAGAAATTATTATTTTGTCAATTCAATGTTAATTATCTTAGTTTTTAGGGTGATTTTAGCTGTATTATATGTCTACCTCTCATGTATTAAGATAGCCCAGTTATAGAGGCTCTAAATCCCGTTTTGTGTCTCCACCATACAAGACCAATTCACTTTAGTGTCCAATCTCAGAAAATAGTTTTTGAGAAAATATTATTTTGTCAATTCAATGTTAATTATCTTAGTTTTTAGGGTGATTTTAGCTGTATTATATGTCTACCTCTCGTGTATTAAGATAGCCCAGTTATAGAGGCTCTAAATCCCGTTTTGTGTCTCCACCATACAAGACCAATTCACTTTAGTGTCCAATCTCAGAAAATAGTTTTTGAGAAAATATTATTTTGTCAATTCAATGTTAATTATCTTAGTTTTTAGGGTGATTTTAGCTGTATTATATGTCTACCTCTCGTGTATTAAGATAGCCCAGTTATAGAGGCTCTAAATCCCGTTTATATTATTTTGTCAATTCAATGTTAATTAGCCTAGTTTTTAGGGTGATTTTAGCTCTATTATATGTCTACCTCTCATGTAGATAGCCCAGTTATAGAGGCTCTAAATCCCGTTTTTATGTCTCCACCATACAAGACCAATTCACTTTTGTGTCCAATCTCAGAAAATAGTTTTTGAGAAAATATTATTTTGTCAATTCAATGTTAATTAGCCTAGTTTTAGGGTGATTTTAGCTCTATTATATGGCTACCTCTCGTGTATTAAGATAGCCCAGTTATAGAGGCTGTAAATCCCGTTTTATGTCTCCACCATACAAGACCAATTCACTTTAGTGTCCAATCTCAGAAAATAGTTTTTGAGAAAATATTATTTTGTCAATTCAATGTTAATTAGCCTAGTTTTAGGGTGATTTTAGCTCTATTATATGTCTACCTCTCGTGTATGAAGATAGCCCAGTTATAGAGGCTCTAAATCCCGTTTTATGTCTCCACCATACAAGACCAATTCACTTTAGTGTCCAATCTCAGAAAATAGTTTTTGAGAAAATATTATTTTGTCAATTCAATGTTAATTAGCCTAGTTTTTAGGGTGATTTTAGCTCTATTATATGTCTACCTCTCGTGTAGATAGCCCAGTTATAGAGGCTCTAAATCCCGTTTTTATGTCTCCACCATACAAGACCAATTCACTTTAGTGTCCAATCTCAGAAAATAGTTTTTGAGAAATTATTATTTTGTCAATTCAATGTTAATTATCTTAGTTTTTAGGGTGATTTTAGCTGTATTATATGTCTACCTCTCGTGTATTAAGATAGCCCAGTTATAGAGGCTCTAAATCCCGTGTTGTGTCTCCACCATACAAGACCAAATCACTTTAGTGTCCAATCTCAGAAAATAGTTTTTGAGAAATTATTATTTTGTCAATTCAATGTTAATTATCTTAGTTTTTAGGGTGATTTTAGCTGTATTATATGTCTACCTCTCGTGTATTAAGATAGCCCAGTTATAGAGGCTCTAAATCCCGTTGTGTGTCTCCACCATACAAGACCAAATCACTTTAGTGTCCAATCTCAGAAAATAGTTTTTGAGAAATTATTATTTTGTCAATTCAATGTTAATTATCTTAGTTTTTAGGGTGATTTTAGCTGTATTATATGTCTACCTAAGACCAATTCACTTTAGTGTCCAATCTCAGAAAATAGTTTTTGAGAAAATATTATTTTGTCAATTCAATGTTAATTATCTTAGTTTTTAGGGTGATTTTAGCTCTATTATATGTCTACCTCTCGTGTAGATAGCCCAGTTATAGAGGCTCTAAATCCCGTTTATATTATTTTGTCAATTCAATGTTAATTATCTTAGTTTTTAGGGTGATTTTAGCTCTATTATATGTCTACCTCTCGTGTATTAAGATAGCCCAGTTATAGAGGCTCTAAATCCCGTTTTGTGTCTCCACCATACAAGACCAAATCACTTTAGTGTCCAATCTCAGAAAATAGTTGTTGAGAAATTATTATTTTGTCAATTCAATGTTAATTATCTTAGTTTTTAGGGTGATTTTAGCTGTATTATATGTCTACCTAAGACCAATTCACTTTAGTGTCCAATCTCAGAAAATAGTTTTTGAGACAATATTATTTTGTCAATTCAATGTTAATTAGCCTAGTTTTTAGGGTGATTTTAGCTCTATTATATGTCTACCTCTCATGTATTAAGATAGCCCAGTTATAGAGGCTCTAAATCCCGTGTTTATGTCTCCACCATACAAGACCAATTCACTTTAGTATCCAATCTCAGAAAATAGTTTTTGAGAAAATATTATTTTGTCAATTCAATGTTAATTAGCCTAGTTTTAGGGTGATTTTAGCTCTATTATATGTCTACCTCTCGTGTATTAAGATAGCCCAGTTATAGAGGCTCTAAATCCCGTTTTATGTCTCCACCATACAAGACCAATTCACTTTAGTGTCCAATCTCAGAAAATAGTTTTTTGAGAAAATATTATTTTGTCAATTCAATGTTAATTAACCTAGTTTTTAGGGTGATTTTAGCTCTATTATATGTCTACCTCTCGTGTAGATAGCCCAGTTATAGAGGCTCTAAATCCCGTTTTTATGTCTCCACCATACAAGACCAATTCACTGTAGTGTCCAATCTCAGAAAATAGTTTTTGAGAAATTATTATTTTGTCAATTCAATGTTAATTATCTTAGTTTTTAGGGTGATTTTAGCTCTATTATATGTCTACCTCTCGTGTAGATAGCCCAGTTATAGAGGCTCTAAATCCCGTTTTGTGTCTCCACCATACAAGACCAATTCACTTTAGTGTCCAATCTCAGAAAATAGTTTTTGAGAAAATATTATTTTGTCAATTCAATGTTAATTAGACTAGTTTTTAGGGTGATTTTAGCTCTATTATATGTCTACCTCTCATGTATTAAGATAGCCCAGTTATAGAGGCTCTAAATCCTGTTTATATTATTTTGTCAACTCAATGTTAATTAGCCTAGTTTTTAGGGTGATTTTAGCTCTATTATATGTCTACCTCTCGTGTAGATAGCCCAGTTATAGAGGCTCTAAATCCCGTTTTGTGTCTCCACCATACAAGACCAATTCACTTTAGTGTCCAATCTCAGAAAATAGTTTTTGAGAAAATATTATTTTGTCAATTCAATGTTAATTATCTTAGTTTTTAGGGTGATTTTAGCTCTATTATATGTCTACCTCTCGTGTAGATAGCCCAGTTATAGAGGCTCTAAATCCCGTTTTGTGTCTCCACCATACAAGACCAATTCACTTTAGTGTCCAATCTCAGAAAATAGTTTTTGAGAAAATATTATTTTGTCAATTCAATGTTAATTATCTTAGTTTTTAGGGTGATTTTAACTCTATTATATGTCTACCTCTCGTGTAGATAGCCCAGTTATAGAGGTTCTAAATCCCGTTTTGTGTCTCCACCATACAAGACCAATTCACTTTAGTGTCCAATCTCAGATAATAGTTTTTGAGAAAATATTATTTTGTCAATTCAATGTTAATTAGCCTAGTTTTTAGGGTGATTTTAGCTCTATTATATGTCTACCTCTCGTGTAGATAGCCCAGTTATAGAGGCTCTAAATCCTGTTTATATTATTTTGTCAATTCAATGTTAATTAGACTAGTTTTTAGGGTGATTTTAGCTCTATTATATGTCTACCTCTCGTGTAGATAGCCCAGTTATAGAGGCTCTAAATCCCGTTTTATGTCTCCACCATACAAGACCAATTCACTTTAGTGTCCAATCTCAGAAAATAGTTTTTGAGAAAATATTATTTTGTCAATTCAATGTTAATTAGACTAGTTTTTAGGGTGATTTTAGCTCTATTATATGTCTACCTCCCGTGTAGATAGCCCAGTTATAGATGCTCTAAATCCCGTTTTATGTCTCCACCATACAAGACCAATTCACTTTAGTGTCCAATCTCAGAAAATAGTTTTTGAGAAAATATTATTTTGTCAATTCAATGTTAATTAGACTAGTTTTTAGGGTGATTTTAGCTCTATTATATGTCTACCTCCCGTGTAGATAGCCCAGTTATAGAGGCTCTAAATCCCGTTTTATGTCTCCACCATACAAGACCAATTCACTTTAGTGTCCAATCTCATAAAATAGTTTTTGAGAAAATATTAGTTTGTCAATTCAATGTTAATTAGACTAGTTTTTAGGGTGATTTTAGCTCTATTATATGTCTACCTCCCGTGAAGATAGCCCAGTTATAGAGGCTCTAAATCCCGTTTTATGTCTCCACCATACAAGACCAATTCACTTTAGTGTCCAATCTCAGAAAATAGTTTTTGAGAAAATATTAGTTTGTCAATTCAATGTTAATTAGCCTAGTTTTTAGGGTGATTTTAGCTCTATTATATGTCTACCTCTCGTGTAGATAGCCCAGTTATAGAGGCTCTAAATCCCGTTTTATGTCTCCACCATACAAGACCAATTCACTTTAGTGTCCAATCTCAGAAAATAGTTTTTGAGAAATTATTATTTTGTCAATTCAATGTTAATTATCTTAGTTTTTAGGGTGATTTTAGCTCTATTATGTGTCTACCTCTCATGTATTAAGATAGCCCAGTTATAGGGGCTCTAAATCGTGTTTTGTGTCTCCACCATACAAGACCAATTCACTTTAGTGTCCAATCTCAGAAAATAGTTTTTGAGAAATTATTATTTTGTCAATTCAATGTTAATTATCTTAGTTTTTAGGGTGATTTTAGCTCTATTATGTGTCTACCTCTCGTGTATTAAGATAGCCCAGTTATAGAGGCTCTAAATCGTGTTTTGTGTCTCCACCATACAAGACCAATTCACTTTAGTGTCCAATCTCAGAAAATAGTTTTTGAGAAAATATTATTTTGTCAATTATTCAATGTTAATTATCTTAGTTTTTAGGGTGATTTTAGCTCTATTATGTGTCTACCTCTCGTGTATTAAGATAGCCAGGTTATAGGGGCTCTAAATCGTGTTTTGTGTCTCCACCATACAAGACCAATTCACTTTAGTGTCCAATCTCAGAAAATAGTTTTTGAGAAAATATTGTTTTGTCAATTCAATGTTAATTATCTTAGTTTTTAGGGTGATTTTAGCTCTATTATATGTCTACCTCTCATGTATTAAGATAGCCCTGTTATAGAGGATCTAAATCCCGTTTTGTGTCTCCACCATACAAGACCAATTCACTTTAGTGTCCAATCTCAGAAAATAGTTTTTGAGAAATTATTATTTTGTCAATTCAATGTTAATTAGCCTAGTTTTTAGGGTGATTTTAGCTCTATTATATGTCTACCTCTCGTGTATTAAGATAGCCCAGTTATAGAGGCTCTAAATCCCGTTTTGTGTCTCCACCATACAAGACCAATTCACTTTAGTGTCCAATCTCAGAAAATAGTTTTTGAGAAAATATTATTTTGTCAATTCAATGTTAATTATCTTAGTTTTTAGGGTGATTTTAGCTCTATTATATGTCTACCTCTCATGTATTAAGATAGCCCAGTTATAGAGGCTCTAAATCCCGTTTTGTGTCTCCACCATACAAGACCAATTCACTTTAGTGTCCAATCTCAGAAAATAGTTTTTGAGAAAATATTATTTTGTCAATTCAATGTTAATTAGACTAGTTTTTAGGGTGATTTTAGCTCTATTATATGTCTACCTCTCATGTATTAAGATAGCCCAGTTATAGAGGCTCTAAATCCTGTTTATATTATTTTGTCAATTCAATGTTAATTAGCCTAGTTTTTAGGGTGATTTTAGCTCTATTATATGTCTACCTCTCGTGTAGATAGCCCAGTTATAGAGGCTCTAAATCCCGTTTTGTGTCTCCACCATACAAGACCAATTCACTTTAGTGTCCAATCTCAGAAAATAGTTTTTGAGAAAATATTATTTTGTCAATTCAATGTTAATTATCTTAGTTTTTAGGGAGATTTTAGCTCTATTATATGTCTACCTCTCGTGTAGATAGCCCAGTTATAGAGGCTCTAAATCCCGTTTTGTGTCTCCACCATACAAGACCAATTCACTTTAGTGTCCAATCTCAGAAAATAGTTTTTGAGAAAATATTATTTGTCAATTCAATGTTAATTATCTTAGTTTTTAGGGTGATTTTAGCTCTATTATATGTCTACCTCTCGTGTAGATAGCCCAGTTATAGAGGTTCTAAATCCCGTTTTGTGTCTCCACCATACAAGACCAATTCACTTTAGTGTCCAATCTCAGATAATAGTTTTTGAGAAAATATTATTTTGTCAATTCAATGTTAATTAGCCTAGTTTTTAGGGTGATTTTAGCTCTATTATATGTCTACCTCTCGTGTAGATAGCCCAGTTATAGAGGCTCTAAATCCCGTTTATATTATTTTGTCAATTCAATGTTAATTAGACTAGTTTTTAGGGTGATTTTAGCTCTATTATATGTCTACCTCTCGTGTAGATAGCCCAGTTATAGAGGCTCTAAATCCCGTTTTATGTCTCCACCATACAAGACCAATTCACTTTAGTGTCCAATCTCAGAAAATAGTTTTTGAGAAAATATTATTTTGTCAATTCAATGTTAATTAGACTAGTTTTTAGGGTGATTTTAGCTCTATTATATGTCTACCTCCCGTGTAGATAGCCCAGTTATAGAGGCTCTAAATCCCGTTTTATGTCTCCACCATACAAGACCAATTCACTTTAGTGTCCAATCTCAGAAAATAGTTTTTGAGAAAATATTATTTTGTCAATTCAATGTTAATTAGACTAGTTTTTAGGGTGATTTTAGCTCTATTATATGTCTACCTCCCGTGTAGATAGCCCAGTTATAGAGGCTCTAAATCCCGTTTTATGTCTCCACCATACAAGACCAATTCACTTTAGTGTCCAATCTCAGAAAATAGTTTTTGAGAAAATATTATTTTGTCAATTCAATGTTAATTAGACTAGTTTTTAGGGTGATTTTTAGCTCTATTATATGTCTACCTCCCGTGAAGATAGCCCAGTTATAGAGGCTCTAAATCCCGTTTTATGTCTCCACCATACAAGACCAATTCACTTTAGTGTCCAATCTCAGAAAATAGTTTTTGAGAAAATATTAGTTTGTCAATTCAATGTTAATTAGCCTAGTTTTTAGGGTGATTTTAGCTCTATTATATGTCTACCTCTCGTGTAGATAGCCCAGTTATAGAGGCTCTAAATCCCGTTTTATGTCTCCACCATACAAGACCAATTCACTTTAGTGTCCAATCTCAGAAAATAGTTTTTGAGAAAATATTATTTTGTCAATTCAATGTTAATTATCTTAGTTTTTAGGGTGATTTTCGCTCTATTATATGTCTACCTCTCGTGTATTAAGATAGCCCAGTTATAGAGGCTCTAAATCCCGTTTTGTGTCTCCACCATACAAGACCAATTCACTTTAGTGTCCAATCTCAGAAAATAGTTTTTGAGAAAATATTATTATGTCAATTCAATGTTAATTATCTTAGTTTTTAGGGTGATTTTAGCTCTATTATATGTCTACCGCTCGTGTATTAAGATAGCCCAGTTATAGAGGCTCTAAATCCCGTTTTGTGTCTCCACCATACAAGACCAATTCACTTTAGTGTCCAATCTCAGAAAATAGTTTTTGAGAAAATATTATTTTGTCAATTCAATGTTAATTATCTTAGTTTTTAGGGTGATTTTAGCTCTTTTATATGTCTACCTCTCGTGTATTAAGATAGCCCAGTTATAGAGGCTCTAAATCCCGTTTTGTGTCTCCACCATACAAGACCAATTCACTTTAGTGTCCAATCTCAGAAAATAGTTTTTGAGAAAATATTATTTTGTCAATTCAATGTTAATTATCTTAGTTTTTAGGGTGATTTTAGCTCTATTATATGTCTACCTCTCGTGTATTAAGATAGCCCAGTTATAGAGGCTCTAAATCCCGTTTTGTGTCTCCACCATACAAGACCAATTCACTTTAGTGTCCAATCTCAGAAAATAGTGTTTGAGAAAATATTATTTTGTCAATTCAATGTTAATTATCTTAGTTTTTAGGGTGATTTTAGCTCTATTATATGTCTACCTCTCGTGTATTAAGATAGCCCAGTTATAGAGGCTCTAAATCCCGTTTTGTGTCTCCACCATACAAGACCAATTCACTTTAGTGTCCAATCTCAGAAAATAGTTTTTGAGAAAATATTATTTTGTCAATTCAATGTTAATTATCTTAGTTTTTAGGGTGATTTTAGCTCTATTATATGTCTACCTCTCGTGTATTAAGATAGCCCAGTTATAGAGGCTCTAAATCCCGTTTTGTGTCTCCACCATACAAGACCAATTCACTTTAGTGTCCAATCTCAGAAAATAGTTTTTGAGAAAATATTATTTTGTCAATTCAATGTTAATTATCTTAGTTTTTAGGGTGATTTTAGCTCTATTATATGTCTACCTCTCGTGTATTAAGATAGCCCAGTTATAGAGGCTCTAAATCCCGTTTTGTGTCTCCACCATACAAGACCAATTCACTTTAGTGTCCAATCTCAGAAAATAGTTTTTGAGAAAATATTATTTTGTCAATTCAATGTTAATTATCTTAGTTTTTAGGGTGATTTTAGCTCTATTATATGTCTACCTCTCGTGTATTAAGATAGCCCAGTTATAGAGGCTCTAAATCCCGTGTTGTGTCTCCACCATACAAGACCAATTCACTTTAGTGTCCAATCTCAGAAAATAGTTTTTGAGAAAATATTATTTTGTCAATTCAATGTTAATTATCTTAGTTTTTAGGGTGATTTTAGCTCTATTATATGTCTACCTCTCATGTATTAAGATAGCCCAGTTATAGGGGCTCTAAATCCCGTTTTATGTCTCCACCATACAAGACCAATTCACTTTAGTGTCCAATCTCAGAAAATAGTTTTTGAGAAAATATTATTTTGTCAATTCAATGTTAATTAGCCTAGTTTTTAGGGTGATTTTAGCTCTATTATATGTCTACCTCTCATGTATTAAGATAGCCCAGTTATAGGGGCTCTAAATCCCGTTTATATTATTTTGTCAATTCAATGTTAATTAGCCTAGTTTTTAGGGTGATTTTAGCTCTATTATATGTCTACCTCTCGTGTAGATAGCCCAGTTATATAGGCTCTAAATCCCGTTTTTATGTCTCCACCATACAAGACCAATTCACTTTAGTGTCCAATCTCAGAAAATAGTTTTTGAGAAAATATTATTTTGTCAATTCAATGTTAATTAGCCTAGTTTTAGGGTGATTTTAGCTCTATTATATGTCTACCTCTCGTGTAGATAGCCCAGTTATAGAGGCTCTAAATCCCGTTTTTATGTCTCCACCATACAAGACCAATTCACTTTAGTGTCCAATCTCAGAAAATAGTTTTTGAGAAAATATTATTTTGTCAATTCAATGTTAATTATCTTAGTTTTTAGGGTGATTTTAGCTCTATTATATGTCTACCTCTCATGTATTAAGATAGCCCAGTTATAGGGGCTCTAAATCCCGTTTTATGTCTCCACCATACAAGACCAATTCACTTTAGTGTCCAATCTCAGAAAATAGTTTTTGAGAAAATATTATTTTGTCAATTCAATGTTAATTAGCCTAGTTTTTAGGGTGATTTTAGCTCTATTATATGTCTACCTCTCAGGTATTAAGATAGCCCAGTTATAGGGGCTCTAAATCCCGTTTATATTATTTTGTCAATTCAATGTTAATTAGCCTAGTTTTTAGGGTGATTTTAGCTCTATTATATGTCTACCTCTCGTGTAGATAGCCCAGTTATAGAGGCTCTAAATCCCGTTTTTATGTCTCCACCATACAAGACCAATTCACTTTAGTGTCCAATCTCAGAAAATAGTTTTTGAGAAAATATTATTTTGTCAATTCAATGTTAATTAGCCTAGTTTTAGGGTGATTTTAGCTCTATTATATGTCTACCTCTCGTGTAGATAGCCCAGTTATAGAGGCTCTAAATCCCGTTTTTATGTCTCCACCATACAAGACCAATTCACTTTAGTGTCCAATCTCAGAAAATAGTTTTTGAGAAAATATTATTTTGTCAATTCAATGTTAATTAGCCTAGTTTTTAGGGGGATTTTAGCTCTATTATATGTCTACCTCTCATGTATTAAGATAGCCCAGTTATAGGGGCTCTAAATCCCGTTTTATGTCTCCACCATACAAGACCAATTCACTTTAGTGTCCAATCTCAGAAAATAGTTTTTGAGAAAATATTATTTTGTCAATTCAATGTTAATTAGCCTAGTTTTTAGGGTGATCTTAGCTCTATTATATGTCTACCTCTCATGTATTAAGATAGCCCAGTTATAGGGGCTCTAAATCCCGTTTATATTATTTTGTCAATTCAATGTTAATTAGCCTAGTTTTTAGGGTGATTTTAGCTCTATTATATGTCTACCTCTCGTGTAGATAGCCCAGTTATAGAGGCTCTAAATCCCGTTTTTATGTCTCCACCATACAAGACCAATTCACTTTAGTGTCCAATCTCAGAAAATAGTTTTTGAGAAAATATTATTTTGTCAATTCAATGTTAATTAGCCTAGTTTTAGGGTGATTTTAGCTCTATTATATGTCTACCTCTCGTGTAG
>JBAKBP010040750.1:0-13132 GCA_037953745.1 Lithodes maja | reverse complement strand
CTCAGTTGTATGTAAAATGCTAGAAACGGTCATAAGAGACAGACTCGTAAATCACTTAGAGGAAAATAACATACTTAAAGATACTCAACACGGCTTTCGTAAAAAACGTTCCTGTTTAACAAACCTCTTAGACTTCTTCCACGATATCCTCAACCTCTACGATGAGAGTAAAGCTGTAGATATTATATACCTTGATTTTCAAAAGGCCTTTGACAAAGTTCCCCACAAACGTTTACTGCTAAAACTAAAAGCGCATGGAATACAAGACGGTGTGTTGAAATGGATAGAAAATTGGCTCAGCGACAGAAAGCAAAGAGTAGTCATAAACGGTAAGGCATCAAAATGGACCAATGTAAGTAGCGGGGTACCCCAGGGATCGGTACTAGGACCAATTCTCTTTCTAATTTACATCAACGACATAGATGAGGGTCTCACCTGTACAATCTCAAAATTTGCTGACGATACAAAAATTGCAAATAACGTACTCTCAAAAGAACAAGTTGACGATATGCAACACAATCTAGATAAATTGTCATGTTGGGCCCAAATTTGGCAAATGAGTTTCAATGCGGATAAATGTAAAGTACTACATATCGGATACCTAAATGAGAAAGCAAACTATTCGATGAATGGCACTCAGCTTAAGAATGTAAACAGAGAAACCGATCTGGGAGTAACAATATCGAGTAACCTAAAACCGAGTCAACAATGTTCAGAAGTTGTTAAGAAGGCAAACAAAATAATTGGCTTTATAGGCAGGTCATTTGAGCATAAATCCAAAGAAGTTATCCTAACCCTTTACAATTCCTTAGTCCGTCCTCTTCTGGAATACTGCGTTCAATCCTGGTGCCCTTATTACCAAAAAGATATAAACAAGCTAGAACGAGTTCAACGTAGAGTTACCAAAATGATACCTAGCCTAAAGAACAAACCATACGAAGAGCGTCTTAGAGAATTAAATCTATTTCCTTTAACCCAGCGCAGATTAAGAGGCGACTTAATTCAAGTGTTCAAAATCATCAAAGGCATCGACAATATGAACTGTAGTAAGTACTTCACTATCGACCAATCTAATTACACGCGGGGAAACGGTTGCAAAATTATTGGTAAATCTTTTAACTCGCACGAATCTAAGAATTTCTTCTTCAATCGAGTTGTCAACTTGTGGAATGGGCTTCCCCGAAACGTTATAGACTGCATCACCGTTGATTCATTTAAACTCCGCCTAGACAAATATCTCGCATCAAACCCGCGACTGACTGCGTTTGTAAATGAATAACTTTATTTTATCCCCCCCTCAGTTACTAACCCATCTGTCCCCTACTAACTTCCTAATCCTGCCACGGACATTAGTTCCAGGGCAGTAATTCCCTTTCCAATGTTCCCTTACCCACTCTAAACCACTGTTTGGACACTTGATCCTCAGTGTTTTGGAGGACAAGCAACCTAGAAGGGTCACTGGATCTGTTGTTGCTTGATTTCCTTTGTACTCCTTTGTACTCCTTTGTACACCTTCATTCATATACTTCCTCTCTCCATCCTTCCACCTCTCCTTCGGTCTACCTCTCCCTTTCTGTCCTTCCACCTCGCTTTCGTACACCCTCTTAGTCATTCTCTCGCTTCCCATACGTTCCATATGGCCAAACCATCTCAAGTTGTTCCTTTTCACACATTCCAGCACATCTACCTCCACACCACACCTCCTTCTTACTTCCTCATTCATCTGTCTATCCCTCCATGTAACTCTGCACGCACTTCTCAAGTAACTCATTTCCACCGCTCTCACTCTTGGTCTGAGTCTCCCCACGAACGTCCATGCTTCGCTTCCGTAACTTAGTGTCGGGATTACAACACTGTCATGCAAGGACTTCTTCACTTCCATACTGACCACTCTATTTCTTGTTACTGCTTTCAACGTTCCTACAACCCTCTTCCCCTGTTGCACCCTCTCCCGCACCTCTTCATCCACAGTCCCATCTTTACTCAACACACTGCCCAGATACTTAAAAGAGCTGACGATCTCCATAGCCTGACCATTCAACTTCACCTCACACTCTGTGACTTCACCCCTTTCGAAGACCATAACCTTGCTTTTCCCCACATTAACCTTCAAATTCCGTGTTTCGCACACTCTTCGAAACTCATTTACCAGACCTTGCAACTCCCATTCATTATCGCTCATCAGAACTGTGTCATCCGCAAACAGCAGTATAGGCAGCTTCCACTCATTTCCCTCCCTTTTCAGCGATACACCAACATCCACTGCTCTTCCTAGTATTTCTTTCATGACTCCATCCATATATACAGTAAACAACCACGGGGACATCACACACCCCTGTATCAACCCAACACTCGGGTCAAAGAACTCGCTCTGCTCATTCTCCACACGTACTGCCGCCTTTGCACCCTCATACATGCTCTTCAGTGTTTCAGCAACTTGCCATCTACTCCGCATATTCTAAGTACTTTCCACATGCCTTCTCTATCCACTCTGTCATAGGCCTTCTCCAAGTCCATAAAGGCAACATACACCTTTTGTTGTTTCTCCAGATATTAATTTTCTCCACAACACAACGCACTTGAGTATATTAATGAAAGCATATGGTCCTCCCGAGATTCGAACTTGGGACACCACACCCAGAACATAAGCATCTAAACCATTACACCACCAACACACTGATGTTTTTTTATTAGTTTATGGCATTTTATTTTATATTTAACTTAGCTGATATGGCATGGAACGCGCACGAGTCAATATAATACTTAAGTATATTTCAAATACTTTAGAACTTGTTTTTTAAGATTCAAATTATATTTTGAGTGTAAGCTTAGTAATGCTTAATTATGCCTTTACAGTATTATGTTTTCCATGAAATAAGAGGTACATTGAGAATATGGGTTCAATGGTTTCAAAACATATAATTCGTTATTATTATATATAAATACAATGATGTACTGTATATGTTTCGCACAAACAATGTTGTTTTTCATCAATTTACTTTAACTACCGGTACTTCATTAACAAAAAAAAAAAAAAAAAACGCTATCATCGACTCTGTTTAATCCTAGCTGCCTTGATCTGACTTTTAACCCTGTTAAAATTATCCGTCAATTGATTCAGCAAGTCCCATATAAGGTAATTCAGGCATTACTGAAGTCGAGCAAATGAAGGGGAGATGGGCTGGTTTTTCAGGCTGCCTTCTCCCTCATGTTTAGCATATTAGTTTTGAGATTTTAAGACGTTCGGCATATATAGTTTGGCGATTTTAAGGCATTACGCCCCATTTCTTTGTCGATTTTAAGACCTTTCGTGCCATTTAGATGTAGAAACTAGGTTTCATTCAAAGAAATGTTCATTGTCATAGTAAAGACACAGTTTACCATTATATAAACGTGTTGTCAGCCGATCAAACGTCACTAGAAAGATTGAATTACTGAAAATAAATAAATCTCCCGGCCCAGACCTATTCATCCCCACAATCCTAAAATTGGTAAAAGATGAAGTTGGCGAACTCTTAACCAACGTTTTTAACATGTCACTCTAACATGGACAATTACCCACTGACTGGAAGACAGCGAATATTACACCAATATCTAAAAGGGAGATAAAAAAACTACCAGGTAATTACAGACCCATTAGCTTAACTGCCATTATTTTAAAACTATTAGAATCAATCATAAGAGACGATCTTGTAATTTTAATAGAGAATAACAATCTTATCAATAATAGTCAACACGGCTTCAGAGCAAAGAAATCATGCCTAACGAACCTTATCGAATTCTATGACAGCCTATTTAAGATTAATGATTTTACCAAAAGTGTTGATATAGTGTACTTGGACTTTCAGAAAGCCTTCGACAAGGTCCCTCATAATAAATTACTTCCGAAGGTCGAGAACCTAGGAATACAAGGCAAAAAACTCAATTGGATAAGGAATTGGTTACACGAAAGAAAGCAAGTAGTAATTATTAATGGAGTGGAATCATATTGGACTCCAGTGACTAGTGGAGTCCCCCAGGGTTCAGTACTGGGTCCATTGTTGTTCATTATATATATTAATGATATAGACAACGGCAACAATAATATAATTTCTAAATTCGCCATGACACAAAGATAGGAAATGCAATAATCTCAGATAGCGATAGAAGTAGCCTTCAATCAGATTTAAACAAAATATCGGAGTGGTCAGAAAATTGGCAGATGCCCTTTAAGGGGGGTGACCTGCTTTTTGTTATTTCTGTCCTTTTCTCTCTTTCTCTGGCTTGTATCCATTCGGCCCATTCAGCCAACTATTTTAAGACGTTTATCCCCATCTAGGTGTCGATTTCTTCCTGGCGAGCGATAGCGAGCCAGCATTATATGAAGAAATCCGGCGGAGACATTTTTCTCTTGAAAAATTTACAAATTTAGCCTGCTGTCAAACAAAAATAAAAAATATGCTGGCTCGCTACCGCTCACCAGAATACAATTGACACCTGGATGGGGATAAACGTCTTGAAACAGTAGGCTGAATGGGGCAAATGGATACAAGCCAGAGAAAGATAGAAAAGGACAGAACAAAAACAGGTCACCCCCTTTAATGTAAACAAATGCCAGATACTACAAATAGGCTCCCAAAACAACAAATACGAATACCATATGAATGGAGTAAAGATAAAGAACGTATCACAGATAAAAGACCTAAGAGTGCGTATCAATGAAAATCTAAAATCTACAAGCCAATGCACCACAGCATCTAACAAAACAAATAGAGCACTAGGTTTCATTCAAAGAAATGTTCATTGTCATAGTAAAGACACAGTTTACCATTATATAAACGTGTTGTAAGGCCACATCTGGAGTATGCTGTGCAGTATTGGTCTACCTACTTAATAAAAGACAGAGAGAAACTCGAATCCGTTCAACGTAGAGCAACACAATTTATCCCTTCCCTTAGAAATAAACCACACAAAGAGAGATTAAGAGCAGTCGATCTGTTTTCGCTTGAGAAACGGAGAATAAGGGGACAGCTGATAGTGTTTTAAGATACTAAAATGATTTAGTAACGTAAATTCTAATAATCTATTTAAGATAGACAAAGAAGGTTCCACGAGAGGAAACTAATTTAAACTAACAGACAGGAAAGCAAACCTAGACATAACTAAGCATTTCTTCACCCACAGTATTATTAGTGAGTGGAATAAGCTCCCTAATGAAGTTATTGACAGTGACTCAATATACACATTTAAAAAAAAGTTAGACACATGTCACAGAGAAGTTGGTCTGCAGTAGAAGCTGATCACTGACAAGAGAACCTGGTAGAAATTAACACATTTTCAGTTGAAGAGAGCAGAACAAAAATGAAGGTGTGCATGCCTTAACCTTTCCATTTCTAACTATACTATAAATTCCTTCAGGCGATTTCCAAGCCCTGCAGGGTTATTCACTTCTAACTATTTTCATGTACGGAAAATTGCGGAGGATGGGCAGAGAGCCTTCATCTTTGCTATCCTTTCCTTCCACTTTATCTTAGGGTTGCTATCTATATTAGGATTTAGTCCTGGTCACCTCACAGGGATCGTAAGATCTGTGTGGCCAGTGTATCTATGTAAATATATGTAAATATATATTTATCTATCTCTGTCTTTCTTTCTTGTTGTTTTTTTAGTTTGCTCCTAGACTTCTATCAAACTTAATA
The DNA here is from genome assembly GCA_037953745.1 of Lithodes maja. Taxonomy (NCBI): domain Eukaryota; kingdom Metazoa; phylum Arthropoda; class Malacostraca; order Decapoda; family Lithodidae; genus Lithodes; species Lithodes maja. Next base: position 7,454 of record JBAKBP010040750.1, on the reverse strand, counting down.
AAACAAAATATCCCCCAAACCCACCTTCGATATAAATTTGTACATGTTTCTATAGAAAGATGTCTCGGCCAAAGGCCAAAGGCAGGACAAAGTTGCCACCTAAACAGTACTAAAGGACCTAGCTAATATTGGCAAGTAAACGGGATGAAAGGTATTAATATCTTCAAACTTAAAACTAATGGGTCTAAACATGAGGGAGAAGTGTGTCCAGAAAAAAACAAAAACCTCCACTTAATATATATATAGTACTATGAATAGTCTCGGTAACAGTTACTATTCTTACTATAAAAACTAAACTATGCTAGCCATATCTCTCCTATTGTTACTGGCAACCACCCAATCCATTAAATGGCTCATTGCTATTTAATCAAGAGAGTCATACTCTAATTCCGGCAATATGCTTATGGTATGCTGAATTAGTTTCCATTACCGTTTGAATCCCACTCAACCCGATCCAGTTTAGTTAAGCTCACTTAGCTTAGGTCCTGTTGGCCAAGTTCCCAATGGCCCGAAACAGTAGGGGTAGGATAAAGGAGAAATGGGCGTATTTATGTCCTCATTTATGTATCTTTTTACTAGTTTATTAGTTTCCTTCCTAGACCTCCATCAAGCTTAAAATAACACACCCTAAACCCTCTTTCAAGATAAAGTTGTACATTTTTCGGTAGTAAAAATGTCCCGGCCGTAGGCCGAATCCTTTTAAAATTACAGGCTCGATGTCGCTCGCCAGGATAAAGTCTACATCTAAATGGCACGAAAGGTCTTAAAATCGACAAAGAAATGGGGCGTAATGTCTTAAAATCGCCAAACTATATATGCCGAACGTCTTAAAATCTCAAAACTAATATGCTAAACATGAGGGAGAAGGCGGCCTGAAAAACCAGCCCATCTCCCCTTCATTTGCTCGACTTCAGTAATGCCTGAATTACCTTACATGGGACTTGCTGAATCAATTGACGGATAATTTTACCAGGGTTAAAAGTCAGATCAAGGCAGCTAGGATTAAACAGAGTCGATGATAGCGTTTTTTTTTTTTTTTTTTGTTAATGAAGTACCGGTAGTTAAAGTAAATTGATGAAAAACAACATTGTTTGTGCGAAACATATACAGTACATCATTGTATTTATATATAATAATAACGAATTATATGTTTTGAAACCATTGAACCCATATTCTCAATGTACCTCTTATTTCATGGAAAACATAATACTGTAAAGGCATAATTAAGCATTACTAAGCTTACACTCAAAATATAATTTGAATCTTAAAAAACAAGTTCTAAAGTATTTGAAATATACTTAAGTATTATATTGACTCGTGCGCGTTCCATGCCATATCAGCTAAGTTAAATATAAAATGAAATGCCATAAACTAATAAAAAAACATCAGTGTGTTGGTGGTGTAATGGTTTAGATGCTTATGTTCTGGGTGTGGTGTCCCAAGTTCGAATCTCGGGAGGACCATATGCTTTCATTAATATACTCAAGTGCGTTGTGTTGTGGAGAAAATTAATATCTGGAGAAACAACAAAAGGTGTATGTTGCCTTTATGGACTTGGAGAAGGCCTATGACAGAGTGGATAGAGAAGGCATGTGGAAAGTACTTAGAATATGCGGAGTAGATGGCAAGTTGCTGAAACACTGAAGAGCATGTATGAGGGTGCAAAGGCGGCAGTACGTGTGGAGAATGAGCAGAGCGAGTTCTTTGACCCGAGTGTTGGGTTGATACAGGGGTGTGTGATGTCCCCGTGGTTGTTTACTGTATATATGGATGGAGTCATGAAAGAAATACTAGGAAGAGCAGTGGATGTTGGTGTATCGCTGAAAAGGGAGGGAAATGAGTGGAAGCTGCCTATACTGCTGTTTGCGGATGACACAGTTCTGATGAGCGATAATGAATGGGAGTTGCAAGGTCTGGTAAATGAGTTTCGAAGAGTGTGCGAAACACGGAATTTGAAGGTTAATGTGGGGAAAAGCAAGGTTATGGTCTTCGAAAGGGGTGAAGTCACAGAGTGTGAGGTGAAGTTGAATGGTCAGGCTATGGAGATCGTCAGCTCTTTTAAGTATCTGGGCAGTGTGTTGAGTAAAGATGGGACTGTGGATGAAGAGGTGCGGGAGAGGGTGCAACAGGGGAAGAGGGTTGTAGGAACGTTGAAAGCAGTAACAAGAAATAGAGTGGTCAGTATGGAAGTGAAGAAGTCCTTGCATGACAGTGTTGTAATCCCGACACTAAGTTACGGAAGCGAAGCATGGACGTTCGTGGGGAGACTCAGACCAAGAGTGAGAGCGGTGGAAATGAGTTACTTGAGAAGTGCGTGCGGAGTTACATGGAGGGATAGACAGATGAATGAGGAAGTAAGAAGGAGGTGTGGTGTGGAGGTAGATGTGCTGGAATGTGTGAAAAGGAACAACTTGAGATGGTTTGGCCATATGGAACGTATGGGAAGCGAGAGAATGACTAAGAGGGTGTACGAAAGCGAGGTGGAAGGACAGAAAGGGAGAGGTAGACCGAAGGAGAGGTGGAAGGATGGAGAGAGGAAGTATATGAATGAAGGTGTACAAAGGAGTACAAAGGAGTACAAAGGAAATCAAGCAACAACAGATCCAGTGACCCTTCTAGGTTGCTTGTCCTCCAAAACACTGAGGATCAAGTGTCCAAACAGTGGTTTAGAGTGGGTAAGGGAACATTGGAAAGGGAATTACTGCCCTGGAACTAATGTCCGTGGCAGGATTAGGAAGTTAGTAGGGGACAGATGGGTTAGTAACTGAGGGGGGGATAAAATAAAGTTATTCATTTACAAACGCAGTCAGTCGCGGGTTTGATGCGAGATATTTGTCTAGGCGGAGTTTAAATGAATCAACGGTGATGCAGTCTATAACGTTTCGGGGAAGCCCATTCCACAAGTTGACAACTCGATTGAAGAAGAAATTCTTAGATTCGTGCGAGTTAAAAGATTTACCAATAATTTTGCAACCGTTTCCCCGCGTGTAATTAGATTGGTCGATAGTGAAGTACTTACTACAGTTCATATTGTCGATGCCTTTGATGATTTTGAACACTTGAATTAAGTCGCCTCTTAATCTGCGCTGGGTTAAAGGAAATAGATTTAATTCTCTAAGACGCTCTTCGTATGGTTTGTTCTTTAGGCTAGGTATCATTTTGGTAACTCTACGTTGAACTCGTTCTAGCTTGTTTATATCTTTTTGGTAATAAGGGCACCAGGATTGAACGCAGTATTCCAGAAGAGGACGGACTAAGGAATTGTAAAGGGTTAGGATAACTTCTTTGGATTTATGCTCAAATGACCTGCCTATAAAGCCAATTATTTTGTTTGCCTTCTTAACAACTTCTGAACATTGTTGACTCGGTTTTAGGTTACTCGATATTGTTACTCCCAGATTGGTTTCTCTGTTTACATTCTTAAGCTGAGTGCCATTCATCGAATAGTTTGCTTTCTCATTTAGGTATCCGATATGTAGTACTTTACATTTATCCGCATTGAAACTCATTTGCCAAATTTGGGCCCAACATGACAATTTATCTAGATTGTGTTGCATATCGTCAACTTGTTCTTTTGAGAGTACGTTATTTGCAATTTTTGTATCGTCAGCAAATTTTGAGATTGTACAGGTGAGACCCTCATCTATGTCGTTGATGTAAATTAGAAAGAGAATTGGTCCTAGTACCGATCCCTGGGGTACCCCGCTACTTACATTGGTCCATTTTGATGCCTTACCGTTTATGACTACTCTTTGCTTTCTGTCGCTGAGCCAATTTTCTATCCATTTCAACACACCGTCTTGTATTCCATGCGCTTTTAGTTTTAGCAGTAAACGTTTGTGGGGAACTTTGTCAAAGGCCTTTTGAAAATCAAGGTATATAATATCTACAGCTTTACTCTCATCGTAGAGGTTGAGGATATCGTGGAAGAAGTCTAAGAGGTTTGTTAAACAGGAACGTTTTTTACGAAAGCCGTGTTGAGTATCTTTAAGTATGTTATTTTCCTCTAAGTGATTTACGAGTCTGTCTCTTATGACCGTTTCTAGCATTTTACATACAACTGAGGTTAAGCTAATTGGACGATAGTTACTGGATAGGGATTTGCTGCCTTTTTTGAATATCGGTGTTACGTTGGCTAGCTTCCACTGATCGGGCATAGTTCCAGACTGCAAGGATTTATTGAATAGTAATGTCAGTGGTTTAGAGAGCTCATCCTTAGCTTCCTTTAGAACTCTAGGCGAGATTGTATCAGGTCCAGGCATTTTATTTACCTTGAGTTTATCTAAACAATTCAATACTTCTCTCTCTGTAACGGTGATATTGCTTAAAACATCTGAATTATCAATCTGAATCGGCGATGGTGTAGGGATATCACTGAGGTCTTCTGTTGTAAAAACTGATGCAAAGAAGGTATTGAGGGCATTACTCATTTGTTCTTCGTCTTTGGTGTATTCTCCATTTTCATCGACTAACGGTCCAACAGTTGAAGTAACTACTTTTTTCTTTCTGATATAACTATAGAATTCTTTCGGGTTTGTTTTACTTTGATTCGCAATATGTAACTCTAAGGTCTTTTTACTTTGCTTAATTAACTTTTTGGCTTTGCGTCGTAGCTCTACAAATTTCAGCCGTTCTTCGTCATTTTGTGAGGATTTTAATCTATCATTAGCAAATTTTTTAGCAAGCAGGCAGTTTGAAATATCTTTATTCCACCATTTGGGCTTATTATTATGGCCTGGACGCCGAGTTTTCGATGGTATGCAGTCTTGCACTGCTTTTAGGTAAGTGGCTTCGAATAACTTCCAAGATGTATTTATGTCGTTATTGTGAATTAAAAAGCTCCAGTCAGTTTCTTTAAACATAGCTCTAAGTTTAGGAAAGTTTGCTTTCTTGAAATTAGGGACTTTTTCGATGCTACTATTTGGTTCGTTACTAGTAAAGTTTAAAGTGAAAGTTATCGTATGATGGTCGCTGTTACTGAATTCATCACCAACATTCAAATTCTCTATTAATTCTTCTTTTGTTGCAAGTACAATGTCAAGAACGTTATTACCACGGGTCGGCGTTCCAACAAATTGATAAAGCGAACTCTCTTGCAAGTTCGTATACAAGTCATGTCCGGAGTGTGAAGTAAGAGTATCGCCCCACTTGGTCACAGGTAAATTAAAGTCACCAAAAATTACGGTATCTTGTGAGTTACTTACATCTGCAATTTGTTCGTAAATTTCTCGGTCAGTTTGCACTGATTGAGCTGGAGGTCTGTATATTAATGCAAGTATTATTTTGGTACCTTTATTATTCTTTATTAGCACAAAAGATGCGTCGACGTTCACAATTTGAGGTGGTGGTGCTGGTTGGGAGGAGGGGCGTCGACTGACTGGGGACAGAGGTGCTTGGGGGAGGTTCGTTCGTGGCCACCCCTTCGGGGATCATGGCGTCGGGCAATAGATAGATAGATAGCATAAGGGTTTGCAATGGAGGATTTGTTGGTATGAACGGGATCTTCCTTAATTATATATCCCAAGAATGCAAATCCCGATAAAACTGTTGAGTGGTGCGCCATTTTCTAGCTGGTCCCTTTGATAATGGAGGAGGCCTTTGCCCTTCTACATAATGTTCACTAAATTAGGTTACCAGAGTTTTCTGGGAGGGGAGTGGTGACATTATCGTCCGTTCGATTCACTTCCTTGGAGGGGGGACTTACTGAGGCTCGGTTCAGTTCCTTGGAGGGGGGACTTACTGAGGCTCGGTTCAGTTCCTTGGAGGGAGACTTACTGAGGCTCGGTTCAGTTCCTTGGAGAAGGACTTACTGATGCTCAGTTCAGTTCCTTGGAGGGGGGACTTACTGAGGCTCGATTCAGTTCCTTGGAGGACTTACTGAGGCTCAGATTCAGTTCCTTGGAGGGGGCCTTACTGAGGCTCGGTTCAGTTCCTTGGAGAAGGACTTACTGAGGCTCGGTTCAGTTCCTTGGAGGGAGACTTACTGAGGCTCGGTTCAGTTCCTTGGAGGGAGACTTACTGAGGCTCGGTTCAGTTCCTTGGAGGGGGGACTTACTGAGGCGCGGTTCAGTTCCTTGGAGGGAGACTTACTGAGGCTCGGTTCAGTTCCTTGGAGGGGGACTTACTGAGGCTCGGTTCAGTTCCTTGGAGGGGGACTTACTGAGGCTCGGTTCAGTTCCTTGGAGGGAGACTTACTGAGGCTCGGTTCAGTTCCTTGGAGGGGGGACTTACTGAGGCTCGGTTCAGTTCCTTGGAGGGAGACTTACTGAAGCTCGGTTCAGTTCCTTGGAGGGGGGACTTACTGAGGCTCGGTTCAGTTCCTTGGAAGGGGACTTACTGAGGCTTGGTTCAGTTCCTTGGAGGGGGACTTACTGAGACTTGGTTCAGTTCCTTGGAGGGAGACTTACCGAGGCTCGGTTCAGTTCCTTGGAGAAGGACTTACTGAGGCTCGGTTCAGTTCCTTGGAGGGGGACTTACTGAGGCTCGGTTCAGTTCCTTGGAGGGGGACTTACTGAGGCTTGGTTCAGTTCCTTGGAGGGGGACTTACTGAGGCTCGGTTCAGTTCCTTGGAGGGAGACTTACTGAGGCTCGGTTCAGTTCCTTGGAGGGGGGACTTACTGAGGCTCGGTTCAGTTCCTTGGAGGGAGACTTACTGAAGCTCGGTTCAGTTCCTTGGAGGGGGGACTTACTGAGGCTCGGTTCAGTTCCTTGGAAGGGGACTTACTGAGGCTTGGTTCAGTTCCTTGGAGGGGGACTTACTGAGACTTGGTTCAGTTCCTTGGAGAAGGACTTACTGAGGCTCAGTTCAGTTCCTTGGAGGGGGGACTTACTGAGGCTCGATTCAGTTCCTTGGAGGACTTACTGAGGCTCAGATTCAGTTCCTTGGAGGGGGCCTTACTGAGGCTCGGTTCAGTTCCTTGGAGAAGGACTTACTGAGGCTCGGTTCAGTTCCTTGGAGGGAGACTTACTGAGGCTCGGTTCAGTTCCTTGGAGGGAGACTTACTGAGGCTCGGTTCAGTTCCTTGGAGGGGGGACTTACTGAGGCGCGGTTCAGTTCCTTGGAGGGAGACTTACTGAGGCTCGGTTCAGTTCCTTGGAGGGGGACTTACTGAGGCTCGGTTCAGTTCCTTGGAGGGGGACTTACTGAGGCTCGGTTCAGTTCCTTGGAGGGAGACTTACTGAGGCTCGGTTCAGTTCCTTGGAGGGGGGACTTACTGAGGCTTGGTTCAGTTCCTTGTTGGGAGACTTACTGAAGCTCGGTTCAGTTCCTTGGAGGGGGGACTTACTGAGGCTCGGTTCAGTTCCTTGGAAGGGGACTTACTGAGGCTTGGTTCAGTTCCTTGGAGGGGGACTTACTGAGACTTGGTTCAGTTCCTTGGAGGGAGACTTACCGAGGCTCGGTTCAGTTCCTTGGAGAAGGACTTACTGAGGCTCGGTTCAGTTCCTTGGAGGGG
>JBAKBP010040749.1:0-13133 GCA_037953745.1 Lithodes maja | reverse complement strand
AGATAGACTACCACAGATCCTTCTTAAGCTGCCCAAAAATTGTCTAAATATAGCGAGAATATAATATAACAGACGTCGTCGGTACAGAAGGGGTTAATTAAAGAACTCCAAGCATAGTTAACCCTTTGCGGATCATGACGCATTTTAGCAGTTTCGTCTGGCTATAATTAGGCGAGTTTATACAGCTTAGGAAGGACCTCTAGCAATGAAAGGGGTAAAGTTGATTTCAATTACCCTCTCACGTTTTGGGCGATTTTTGCATGTATTCATTATTTTTCTAGTTTCCTCCCTAGACCTCCATCAAATTAAAAACAAAAAGATCCATTAGATCCCCCTTCTAGATTAATTTGTAAATTTTTCGGTAGAAAAATGTCCCATCAGAAGGCTGTTTATCCATAAATTACAGGCTCGCTCCCGCTCGCCAGGAAAATATCGACACCTAAATGGTACGAAAGGTCTTAACATTGACAGAAATGGGTCGAAAGTTCTGAAATGGACAAACTAATGGGGCGAACGTTTTAAAACTTCAAAAGCAATGGGGCTAAACATAAGGGAGAAAGGGTTAAAAACAAAAATCCCTCAAGTGGAAATCCCCCCCCCCCCCCCCCAAGTAATACAATCGACTATACTCGGTTTCATTTCATTTGACAGTAAATTGGATCTCTTGGCTGCTGATTTATCGATACTTAATGGATAAATATGAAACTACTCTGTCTCTGCATCCTATTAAGACCAATTATATATAATTAGCAACAAATTTCGGTACTTATATCAGAAACTACCACTAATTTGTTTTCAATATTTGAAGGCTAATATAGAATAAGGATGTTGCAAAGATCATATTAAAATGGGTTTCAACTTCCGAAGATACATTTTATTTGCACTATATAAAGCACTGTACAAACAAAAAAACTCTCCCTATAATTCTCCCTATTGACGACAGTGGAATTCTTATTAAGCCCCTTACTGTTAAATTACATGCTGATTTCAATAATTCATGGGGGGGGGGGGCAAACCCCCCCCCCCCCACCCCCCTCAACCCGTCCTGTATCCAAAGGCAAAAACAAATTTATATTTACTCTGAAAATGACTTACATCTGAGTGTTTTAAGATCGTTGGATAATGGAAGAAATAATTGTTTCCGGGAATTGTAACTAATTTCGACTACTGTATGATTATAAAGACTACCTAAAACCAAAAAGAAAAACCATGGGAAAATTAGTGGTAGTTTCGGTTATATTTTCCCATATTTTACTACAAAATCTTAAAAACAACTGAGAAATCTTGATGTAAACTTTGGAATTTATCGTCATTTGAAAGAAACAGACTAAGCTATAGTAATAGCCAGAATAGACTGTCAACATGCGTCATAATCCTCAAGGGGTTAAGGGGAGGAAGACCGTTTTTCTGGACCCCCTTCTCCCTCATGTTTTGCCCCATTAGTTTTGAGACTTTAAGACGTTCGGCCCATTAGTTTGGCGATTTTAACACCTTTCGCCCCATTTCTTTGCCAATTGTATGACCGTTCGTGCCATTTACTGTAGTTGTCGATTTTAACCTGGCGAGCGATAGCGAGCCTGACATTTTAAGAGAAACCGGCCGGGAAATTTTTCTATTGAAAAATGTACAAATTTATCTTGAAGGGGAGTCTAGGGTTTTTTTTTTTTTTAAGGTTGATGGAGGTCTAGTGAGGAAACTAAGAAATCAAGGAATGAATGACCAAACAAACGGTCTGCCTCCCCTCAAACGCAAACAATAAGTAAGCAAATCCAAAGGTAAAATACGGTAGCGCTAATAAGTCATGTCTCGGCTGTAATTAAGTTTGGCTTCCTCTGTACTGTATTAATGTCTGCCAGATGTTGAATTGGCTGGGTAAGTATAGAAACATGTTTGTATATTTCACTCGAAACGAATAAATCAAGTTTTAGATATTGCTCATACCGATTATTGATCAAAATATACTCAATGCCGAGACATCACATATTTGGCCGACTGTACCACTGATCTTATAGTTATAATGAGAGAGCAATAACCACATACGGTACAGTCATGACCCATAATACCTGCACACCCCTTGGAACCTACAGTATATCGAACCCAAGCGACCCAAGCCAATGTTCTGGTGCAATGGTTTAGATGCTTATGTTCTGGGTGGGGTGTCCCGAGTTCGAATCATGGGAGGGCCATATGCTTTTATTAGTTTATTCAGGAACATTGGGGTTTGTAATGGATGATTAATGTTAAGAACGGGATGTTACTTATATCCCAGAGGCTTCTACAACTTGGTGTTAATGATTCAAATATATAAATAGGTGTAAGTGGGGGAGGGGGAGGGGGTGGGGGTTGTGGGTTCTGGGTTCTGCCATGCTAGGAGTTGCTAGCTAAGTATTTAGTGCCAAGTTAAGCCGGTATCACATGAGCGCTTTTTCACTCAACATTTATCCTCAACACTGATCTGGCAGCTTATGAGGTCAACATTCATTCTATTTCGGTCACCTAAATTCATCGATCATCAGTCTAGTTTCCGATACCAGTGCAAAATATTCCAGAGATGTTGCCAGAAAATTGTTGATCATCGAATGTTGACTATAAAAGCTCTCGTATGATACCGGCTTTAGTGCGACTTGTACAGCGAATATTTCACAAACCTGCATCAAGCTTTCTATTTGTTATTATTTGACATACCAGTATATAGACTTAACCCTCTGAGGATCGATAAAGCACTTCTTCTTTTGTTTTATGGCTACTATTAGACGATTTTATTCAGATCAGTAACGGTATATGGAAGTCAAAAGGTTGATTGAGATAGTATATATTTACCATTTTAATACCCACAGATACTTCCTAAGCTGCATAAAATCGTCTAATGATAGCCAAAATAAACTGCTGAAAAGGCGTCAGAGCTTGAAAGGGTTAAACTAGTTCACTAACACCCATAATTCACCACTTGCGAGTCTCGGGCTATAAGGAAGTTGGAACTCTATACATCGATATTAAATATAATTGCTATACTACCGGTAATGTAGGTTTCTGATGGATAACAAATATGTTGAATTTAATGTTATATGTTTATAGATGTACTACGATGGTATTTAATGTTATATGTTTATAGATGTACTACGATGGTATTTAATGTTATATGTTTATAGATGTACTACGATGGTATTTAATGTTATATGTTTATAGATGTACTACGATGGTATTTAATGTTATATGTTTATAGATGTACTGTACTACGATGGTATTTTAGCTGGCAGTTCTTCTAAATGTTGGTGTCTGCCACTCCAACTTCCTTATAGCCTAAAACTCGCAAGTGGTCTATGCAGTACTGTTGAATACTAATTGCTTTTGGTAATAAATGTATCAGTTTATATATGCGTACTTTCGAATGCTTCTTGAGGGAGTGTGTTTGCTTTCCTAAATGCAGTAATTGTATAAGAGTAAGTATTTTCTGATTTCGGGCCTTTCTTGTATTGGTATCGAGAACTAGACTGAACAAAAACATATATGGTCGGTGGGTTAAAACATGAGGGCTTAATTCTGAAGTTACCAGACAATAATTGCTCCAAAATATTGCTGGAAAAAGTGCTCGTGTGACACCGACTTAAGGACATATACAAGGTGTTCCAGTAATGCTTTTCATAAATGATATGGTGGACTCATCAGACAAAAATAAGAATAAATTACTCTATGAACATGAGGTTTATTTATAATAAAGGAGTTATTACACGATTTAAGTTAACGATGCCATTCAGTCCAAGGGGTAATGTTGCCATTTTAGTGGATTATATCCATTTGGCCTTCGCTATCGCTTGCTAGCCTCAAGATAGTGAGCAGTAGCGATCTGACTTTTCGGTAGAAAAATATGTCCGGCTTCGCCGGATTTGATTTTCCTACCGAAAACATTAGCTCGCTACCGCTCGCTAGCCTGAAGAGAGAACGCCGATTGGATACAAACCGCTAAAATGGTAACAGTACCAGGGGGTACTATCTTGAGGCTAGCAAGCGATAGCGAAGGCCAAATGGATATAATCCACTAAATTGGCAACATTACCCCTTGGACTGAATGGCATTGTATCTATCGTTAACTTAAATCGTGTAATAACTCCGTTATTATAAATACTCAACCTCATGTTCATAGAGTAATGTATTTTTAGTTTTGTCTGATGAGTCCACCATATAATTTATGAAAAGCATTACTGGAACACCCTGTATAAGTGCCTCAATTCACTCCCTAGTTACCCACTTTTTCCAATTTGGGTTTAGCCAGAAATTTGAAACCTGAGTCTTTTGTGAACAAGATTCGAAGCACTCATTACCATTGGAGAAGGAAAGGGGGAGTGAGGAGGGGAGAGGGGGGCCAGGCTAGGGGGGTTTGCTAGGGATAAGTAAGATTGCAGAGGTGGGGGGTAAATAGGAGTGGCTAGGTGGGGGATAGGTGGGTGAAGGACAGGCTGGGGAGGAAAGGTGAGGGATAGGTGGGAGAGAAAAGGTGAGGTATAGGTAAGAGTAGAGAGTTGGGATAAATGGGAGTGGATAACTGGGGGTAACTGGGAGTGGATAGGTGGGGGATATGTGGGAAAGGTGCGGGATAGATGGAGTGGGTAGATGGGTGATAGATGAAGGATAGATGGAGTGGATAGGTGGGAGATAGATGGGAGGGGAGAGGGACTGATGGGAGTGGATATGAATAGGATAGGTTAAAAGGGTGAGGGATAGATGGGGGGAATAAGTGGGGGAGGAGAGAGCGTTATATTAGGTAGTTAAGGTAGTACAAAGCGTGCCTTACGCTATAACAATACTGAGTGTTGATGTCAAAATAAATATGATTGATTGCATACCTAAAAATAATAGTAAGTGCATAGTATAGTATCCCATGCAACGATTACTACCATTAATGTTATTACCTTAAATAAGCTGGCCTAGACGAACAGGTAAGCTAGCCACAGGTAAGGTAGACACAAAATAGGGGAGGTGTGTTGGAGTGGTCTTGCCACTGGCCTGGTAATCCAAAGGTCCCGGGTTCAAATCCCGATGTATCAATGGGAAGATATTATTGGGATGGAATTTGTGTTGTACCTGGTATCAGTGCATTACCACAAGCCCACCGAAACGTCAATAAAATACCCTCATTGTTCCCTGATTAAATAGCACTGTATGAATATTCCCATATTCAAAATATGCTATAGGGGTGCAATGCCTGGTGAGTTATCTGCTCAACAGGTGGCGTTGTGTGTGTGTAAGTGTGAGAGTCCGAGTGTAGTGGATGAGACAGTGAAGCACGTGAACGAGGTGGCTTCAGAGATGGGGTCGTTTCGGGCCATGAGTAAGCACCGTGCCTCATGTGAAGGCAAGATGGCAGGTGCTCGTTGTACTCTACGTGCTTCACATGTCTCACTCCCTAGACTGGAACAAGACCTCACGGGCTTCACTGTTCATTGTAAAGGGGTGAATGTTAAGGCTCTCAGCCTATGCCCGAGAGGAAGTAAGTTGGAATATAGAAAAAAAAAAAAAAAAAAAAAAGGCAAGGTAGACACAGGTAAGGTAAACGCAGGTAAGGTTGACACAGGTAAGGTAGACACAGGTAAGGTAGACACAGGTAAGGTTGACACAGGTAAGGTTGACACAGGTAAGGTAAACGCAGGTAAGGTTGACACAGGTAAGGTAGACACAGGTAAGGTAGACACAGGTAAGGTTGACACAGGTAAGGTTGACACAGGTAAGGCAGGCACAGGTAAGGCAGGCACAGGTAAGGCAGGCACAGGTAAGGCAGGCACAGGTAAGGTAAACACCGGTACAAAGGAATACAAAGGAAATCAAGCAACAACAGGTCTAGTGACCCTTCTAGGACGCTTGTCCTTCAAAACACTGAGGATCAAGTGTCCAAACAGTGGTTTAGAGTGGGTAAGGGAACATTTGAAAGGGAACTACTGCCCTGGAACTAATGTCCGTGGCAGGATTAGGAAGTTAGTAGGGGACAGATGGGTTAGTACCTGAGGGGGGGGGGGGGGGGGGAAATAAAGTTATTCATTTACAAACGCAGTCAGTCGCGGGTTTGATGCGAGCTATTTGTCTAAGCGAAGTTTAAATGAATCAACGGTGCTGTAGTCTACAGTAGAACGTCTCGGGGAAGCCCATTCCACAAGTTGACAACTCGATTGAAGAAGAAATTCTTAGATTCGTGTGAGTTAAAAGATTTACCAATAATTTTGCAACCGTTTCATGTGTAATTAGATTGGTTGATAGTGAAGTACTTACTACGGTTCATATTGTCGATGCCTTTGATGATTTTGAACACTTGAATTAAGTCGCCTCTTAATCTGCGCTGGGTTAAAGGAAATAAATTTAATTTCTAAGACGTTCCTCGTATGGTTTGTTCTTCAGGCTAGGTATCATTTTGGTAACTCTACGTTGAACTCGTTCTAGCTTGTCTATATCTTTTTGGTAATAGGGGCACCAGGATTGAACGCAGTATTCCAGAAGAGGGCGGACTAAGGAATTGTAAAGGGTTCGGATAACTTCTTTGGATTTATGCTCAAATGACCTGCCTATAAAGCCAATTATTTTGTTTGCCTTCTTAACAACTTTTGAACATTGTTGAATCTGTTTTAGGTTACTCGATATTGTTACTCCCAGATCAGTTTCTCTGTTTACATTCTTAAGCTGAGTACCATTCATCGAATAGTTTGCTTTCTCATTTTGGTATCCGATATGTAGTACTTTACATTTATCCGCATTGAAACTCATTTGTCAAATATGGGTCCAACATGAAAACTCATCTAGATTGTGTTGCATATCGTCAACTTGTTCTTTTGAGAGTACGCTATTTGCAATTTTTGTATCGTCAGCAAATTTTGAGTTTGTACAAGTGAGACCCTCATCTATGTCGTTGATGTAAATTAGATAGATAATTGGTCCTAGTACCAATCCCTGGGGTACCCCGCTATTTACAGTGGTCCAATTAGATGCCTTACCATTTATGACTCCTCTTTGCTTTCTGTCGCTGAGCCAATTTTCTATCCATTGCAAGACACCATCTTGTATTCCATGCACTTTTAGTATTAGCAGTAAATATTTGTGGGGAACTTTGTCAAAGGCCTTTTGAAAGTCAAGGTATATAATATCTACAGCTTTAAGCCTAGTTCACACATTATTAGGATTTACTCTCATCGTAGAGGTTGAGGATATCGTGGAAGAAGTCTAACAGGTTTGTTAAACAGGAACGTTTTTTACAAAAGCCATGTTGAGTATCTTTAAGTATGTTATTTTCCTCTAAGTGATTAACGAGTCTGTCTCTTATGAGTTTTTCTAGCATTTCACATACAATTGAGGTTAAGCTAATTGGACGATAGTTACTGGGTAGGGATTTGCTGCTTTATTAATATCGGTGTTTACGTTGGCTAGTTTCCACTGATCAGGCATAGTTCCAGACTGCAAGGACTTATTGAATAGCAATGTCAGTGGTTTGGAGAGCTCATTCTTAGCTTCCTTTAGAACTTTAGGTGAGATTGTGTCAGGTCCAGGCTTTTTTTTTTACCGAGAGTTTATCTAAACAATTCAATATTTCTCTCTCTGTAACGGTGATATTGCTAAGAACATCTGAATTATCAATCTGAATTGGCGATGGTGTAGGGATATCACTGAGGTCTTCGGTTGTAAAAACTGATGCAAAGAAGGTATTGAGGGCATTACTCATTTGTACTTCGTCTTTGGTGTATTCTCCAATTTCATCGCCTAACGGTCCAACAGAAGTAACTACTCTTTTCTTTCTGATATAACTAGAATTCTTTCGGGTTTGTTTTAATTTGATTCGCAACGTGTAACCCCATGGTCTTTTTACTTTGCTTAATTATCTTTTTGGCTTTGCGTCGTAGCTCTACAAATTTCATCTGTTCTTCGTCATTTCGTGAGGATTTTAATCTATCATTAGCAAACGTTTTAGCAAGCAGACATTTTGAAATATCTTTAAGGTAAGGTAGACACAGGTTAGGCAGACACAGGTAAGGTAGATACAGGTAAGGTAGACACAGGTAAGGTAGACACAGGTAAGGTAGACACAGGTAAGGTACAAAGGAGTACACAGGAAATCAAGCAACAACAGGTCTAGTGACCCTTCTAGGCTGCTTGTCCTCCAAAACACTGAGGATCAAGTGTCCAAACAGTGGTTTAGAGTGGGTAACGGAACATTGGAAAGGGAACTACTGCCCTGGAACTAATGTCCGTGGCAGGATTAGGAAGTTAGTAGGGGACAGATGGGTTAGTAACAGAGGGGGGGTTAAAAAAAAGTTATTCATTTACAAACGCAGTCAGTCGCGGGTTTGATGCGAGATATTTGTCTATGCAGAGTTTAAATGAATCAACGGTGCTTCAGTCTATAACGTCTCGGGGAAGCCCATTCCACAAGTTGACAACTCGATTGAAGAAGAAATTCTTAGATTCGTGTGAGTTAAAAGATTTACAAATAATTTTGCAACCGTTTCCCCGCGTGTAGTTAGATTGGTCGATAGTGAAGTACTTACTACAGTTCATATTGTCGATGCCTTTGATGATTTTGAACACTTGAATTAAGTCACCTCTTAATCTGCGCTGGGTTAAAGGAAATAGATTTAATTCTCTAAGACGCTCTTCGTATGGTTTGTTCTTTAGGCTAGGTATCATGTTGGTAACTCTACGTTGAACTCGTTCTAGCTTGTTTATATCTTTTTGGTAATAAGGGCACCAGGATTGAACGCAGTATTCCAGAAGAGGGCGGACTAAGGAATTGTAAAGGGTTAGGATAACTTCTTTGGATTTATGCTTAAATGACCTGCCTATAAAGCCAATTATTTTGTTTGCCTTCTTAACAACTTCTGAACATTGTTGACTCGGTTTTAGGTTACTCGATATTGTTACTCCCAGATCGGTTTCTCTGTTTACATTCTTAAGCTGAGTGCCATTCATCGAATAGTTTGCTTTCTCATTTAGGTATCCGATATGTAGTACTTTACATTTATCCGCATTGAAACTCATTTGCCAAATTTGGGCCCAACATGACAATTTATCTAGATTGTGTTGCATATCGTCAACTTGTTCTTTTGAGAGTACGCTATTTGCAATTTTTGTATCGTCAGCAAATTTTGAGATTGTACAGGTGACACCCTCATCTATGTCGTTGATGTAAATTAGAAAGAGAATTGGTCCTAGTACCGATCCCTGGGGTACCCCACTACTTACATTTAGTCCATTTAGATGACTTACCGTTTATGAATACTCTTTGCTTTCTGTCGCTGAGCCAATTTTCTATCCAATTCAACACACCGTCTTGTATTCCATGCGCATTTAGTTTTAGCAGTAAACGTTTGTGGGGAACTTTGTCAAAGGCCTTTTTAAAATCAAGGTATATAATATCTACAGCTTTACTCTCATCGTAGAGGTTGAGGATATCGTGGAAGAAGTCTAAGAGATTTGTTAAACAGGAACGTTCTTTACAAAAGCCGTGTTGACTATCTTTAAGTAAGTTATTTGCCTCTAAGTGATTTACGAGTCTGTCTCTTTTGACCGTTTCTAGCATTTTACATACAATTGAGGTTAAGCTAATTGGACGATAGTTACTGGGTAGGGATTGGCTGCCTTTTTTGAATATCGGTGTTACGTTGGCTAGCTTCCACTGATCAGGCATAGTCCCAGACTGAAAGGATTCATTGAATAACAATGTCAGTGGTTTGGAGAGCTCATCCTTAGCTTCCTTTAGAACTCTAGGCGAGATTGTATCTGGTCCAGGCGTTTTATTTACCTTGAGTTTATCTAAACAATTCAATACTTCTCTCTCTGTAACGGTGATATTGCTTAGAACATCTGAATTATCACTCTGAATCGGCGATGGTGTAGGGATAACACTGAGGTCTTCGGTTGTAAAAACTGATGCAAAGAAGGTATTGAGGGCATTACTCATTTGTACTTCGTCTTTGGTGTATTCTCCATTTTCATCGACTAACGATCCAACAGTTGAAGTAACTACTTTTTTCTTTCTGATATAACTATAGAATTCTTTCGGGTTTGTTTTACTTTGATTCGCAACATGTAACTCCAGGGTCTTTTTACTTTGCTTAATAAACTTTTTGGCTTTGCGTCGTAGCTCTACAAATTTCACCCGTTCTTCGTCATTTTGTGAGGATTTTAATCTATCATTAGCAAATTTTTTAGCAAGCAGACAGTCTGAAATATCTTTATTCCACCATTTAGGCTTATCATTATGGCCTGGACGCCGTATTTTCGTATTTTCGATGGTATGCAGTCTTGCACTGCCTTAAGGTAAGTGGTTGTGAAACACTCCCAAGATGTATTTATGTCGTTATTGTTAGTCAGAAAGCTCCAGTCAGTTTCTTTAAGCTTTGATTTAAGTTTATGAAAATTTGCTTTCTTGAAATTAGGGACTTTCTCAATGCTGCTATTTGATTTGTTACTAGTAAACTTTAAAGTGAAAGTTATCGTATGATGGTCGGTCGCTGTTACTGAATTCATCACCAACATTCAAATTCTCTATTAATTCTTCTTTAGTTGCGAGTAGGTCAAGCACATTATTACCATGGGTCGGAGATTGTACAAATTGAAAAAGTGAACTCTCTTGCAAGTTAGCATAGAGGTCGTGTCCAGAGTGTGAAGTAAGAATATCGCCCCATTTAGTCACGGGTAAGTTGAAATCGCCAAGAATTACGGTATCTTGTATGTTAGTTATTTCTGCAATTTGTTCATAAATTTCACTGTCAGTTTGCACTGATTGAGCTGGGGGTCTGTATAATAAAGCTAGTGTTATTTTAGTTCCTCGTTAATTATTTAATAGTACGTAAGATATGTCTATATTCGCAATTTGAGGTTTTGACATTAAGACAGGATTAAGACTTTCCTTTATAAAAAAAAAAACTCCTCCTCCATTTCTATTGATCCGACTTTTCTCATACATTGTATAACCAGGAAGCGTATATTCGGCTAAAAAGTCTCTGTCTTCCGTATTTAACCAAGATTCTGTAATGCCGAGTATATCATAATGTTCTGTAAACCCGATTTCCTCTAGATCTGAAAATGTATTGCGTATGCTACGAGCATTTACATAAAACACCTTAAGAGTATTTGAGTTGGATGTTACTGATTGTGCATTATCTGAATTTTCAGTTCGTATTTAACTTACACTACCCCCGGATACCCCGGGTTGACCCCGTTTTGTGAACGGAAATCCTTGACTGCATCGTTCAGCAGACGACCAAGACGTGCAGCTCCTACTTCATTGAGATGTACACCATCTCCTGAAAACAAAGATTTATCATAGTAAAAATTATCCCACGTGTCGACAAAGCCGACGTCCTCCTCCCTGCAGAGTTTGACTAGTCGGTGATTTGTACTGGTAGCTATGTTGTAGAATCAGTTTTCTACATCAATCCGGGGAACAATTCCTGAAAATAAGATTCTATTAGATTTTTCCTTGAAGGACCTGATCAGCCGCCGGTACTTGCAAAGTAGTTCCTCTGACCGCGTCCGTCCGTTGGACATAGTTAGATCCAACGTGGATGACGTACGTAGTGCTTGCGGGGGCGAGCCTGGAAACCTCTTCCACAGCCGCAACAATGTCGTCCACGCCGCCACCTGGGATACAAAATCGCTTTCTGGTCCTGGGTGCCCTGGCGCAGAATTCGGTTAGTTGGCCACGGACAATGGAGTCGCCCACAAGCCGAACTTCTTCCGTTTCCTCTTCCTCGTCAATAGCAAGAATTTTGAAGCGGTTTTGGCATGTTGCCGGGATGACCTTCCTGGTACTGGTACTGGGATGCACATAGTTTCTCACTAACTGAAAGTTGTCCTGGGGGGGGTAGTGAGAGTAGAGTCATTATTATTTTCTGCAACATCTAAGGTAGCTGCTGGTGTGGGTATCGGTACCGGAACTGTATGCACTGGAATGGCGGTTGACATCGTAGTGGTTTCTTGGGCCGAGGGCACTCCTACGTTGAGTGAGGCACAAGTAAGGCAGGCACAGGTAAGGCAGACACAGGAAAGGTAGACACATTTAAGGTAGACACAGGTAAGGTAGACACAGGTAAGGTAGGCACAGGTAAGGTAGACACAGGTAAGGTAAACACAGGTAAGGTATGAGCAGGTAAGGTTTAAGAAGACCATAAAAGGAGGGTCCATTGTGAGGGTTATGCCACTGTGGGTGAAAACATGACAACGCCCCTTGTTGCTTAGAATATGGGAGTGGGTGTGGGGGAGTGAGGGGATTGGGAAGGGGAGGATAAAAAAGAGGGGGAGAGGAATGGAGGAGAATAAGAGGAGATAAGTGCAGGAGGGAAGCACAAGAGAAGAGGAATGGAGGAGAGAAAACAAGAGGAGAGGGAGAAAAAGATCAAGTCTATAAGGAGGAGAAGAGGAATTAGGAAGAGGAGAACAAGGGTAGAAGTGGAAGAGGGGGAATAAGGGAGAGAAGAACAAGAGGAGAGGGAGGCGAGGAATGAGGGAGGAGAAGAATGAGGGAGAAAATAATAAGAGGAGAGTAAGGAGAAGAAGAATGAAGGAGAAGAGAAACCGAGGAAAGGAAGGAAAATAGGAATATGGGAGAGGTGAACAAGAGGAGAAGGGGAATGAGAGAGAGAGAAGAACAAAAGGAGTGGGAGGAGCAAATGAATGAAAGAGATGAGAGAAGGTATTAGAGATGGAGGAGATGAGAGACAAAACATGGAAGAAAAGGACAGAAGAGATTAGTAGAATTTCAAAGCAGGATCTACGGAAACTAGTAATGTAGAAATGGAGACAATATAGATGGATATAAGTGGTAAACAAATAGGATAGAAGGAGAATAAACGAACACAGGAGGTAACAAAGGGAGGAGGGAAAGGGAAATAAAGGGTGGAAAAAGAGGGAAACGAGGAAAACCGAAGGAAAGGAGAACAAAGAATAGAGGAAAGAAGGAAGGGAGGGAAATGGGAGAAGGAAGAGGAGGTAAATACATTAATTATGGGAGAAGAACTTATGGGAGAAAATGGCACTGCAAGAGTATTATTCACTTGATTTATTTAGTTATATTATATGAAACCTACTATTTATTTTATCCTCTCTCCTCTCTCTCTCTCTCTCTCTCTCTCTCTCTCTCTCTCTCTCTCTCTTCTCTC
>JBAKBP010040748.1:0-13134 GCA_037953745.1 Lithodes maja | reverse complement strand
CTATCAAAATATACAGAACTAGTGGGAGTAGAGCTAAGTGATGCATTATTAAAATATGTATAAACATTTATGAAATAATTACATTTCCAACGAACCTGTCAAAGTGCAAATCTATAATAAAGCAAAGCTCTGAATATACTAAATCTAAAGGCAAATTGGTATACAAAGTTGAAAAGTCGAAGCTATGTACCGAGGTAACTTTCGGCATGGTATTTATTTTATCTATAACTTCTAACGAATTGTCAACACTCCAATAATAGTTAATGCCAGTTCTTCTCATGATGGTATTACAATATCTTTTATGAGTACTTTTAATGTATTTTAAGCAATTTACGACTTGTTCTGATAGAGTTTTAGTGGTAGCAAATTTTGCTCCGGCAATAAAGCGATATTTATAAGGTCTTTTATGAAATTTAGGTAACATGTATAATTTTGCAATGCACTTGTTCTTATCAGAAAGTTTAATATCAAATGTTATATTTTTCTTGGTATGTTCATCGATTAAGTTATCAATATTCAGATTATTTTGAATTTCATAAACAGAATTACCGCAAATATTTTTACGTAATATGTTACCCTTAATACCTAATTCTTTTTTCATGTTTTCAAGATAAAATTTCTTACATGTGAAGCTATAATTATTGCTGGCTTTATCTACTGTAGTGATTACAAAATGTTTATGTAAATTTATTAAATCAGCTTTAAGCTTATTATAATTATAGTCTATAAAATCTGAAAGATTAAATTCATTTTTAAGCGAGAAAATTTTATTTCTGATTAACTTAATTAATAATTTAGACCATGCTTCTAGTTCTCTCTCATCGCAGCACGCAATTTTTAACAATTTATCTTTTAATTTATTGACTGAAAAAACAATATCTTTTAAAATTATGTCCCATGTTACTTTATTACTCCCTATTCTAAATTTAAACCCTTTACGACATAGCTCCGCTAATTTGTCGTTTGCAAAATGTTTAACTAGTTCTACATCACCTGTTAATATGTGACATATCGGACTATAAATGAACTTTGCTAGTGCATCACGTTTGCTAGCTGGCATATCCATGACTCTTTCACACACGCATTTATTATTATTGAAAATATCATTATCTGAAAGATTTCCTAAAACTTTATTATAATTACAAATAATAGACCCAACAGGTCGTTCATATGAATACACTATTAATGGTTTGAAATCTTTACAACCATCTGGTAACATGGACTTAACTTTCTTTGAATTAATAAGACTGTTAACATTAATTTTGTCTAAAATTTTAGAGGAATAATTTAAAGTGGACATGACTTTATCTTTAATACGGTTATCTTTGGATTTCTTAGAATTCGCTCTAATATATCCCATAAAAGCAAAGACTATATTCTTAAATTTATTTGTGAAATTATGTTTATTGTTTAGAATATTTTCTATAAAAGGAGCAAAACTTTTCTTTTGTAGGCCTTTCAATGAATCTTTTAATTTTTTAATTCCGAAATTTCGATATAATGAATATAAATTATTAACAATAATTTTAATATCAGACCTGTTTTTCTTTTTATTAAATGTATTTAGTCTTCTATTTTAATCAAGCATTTTTAACTTTAGTTTCTTGTATAACCTCTGCTTACTTTTTGTCTGTATTTATTGTTTTTGGTCTATTTATTGTTTATCTTTTTCTATTAATATTAATATTGATGATTTTTTAAATTTATTGTTCTTGTTAAAAGAGTACTCTTTGTTTAAATCTGTTATTACTTCATATTTTGCAATTATTTGTCTTTATATTATATGTATTCATTGTCGATAGTATCAATTGCTTACTTTTGCGATTTCCTTAGTTTATTTGTGCTATAAATGTAGGTTATTTGTAGGGTAGTTATTGATAGGGGTCACTTGAGGCATGCTATGCTTACAGGTACCTACCCGATAGCACTATCGTTAGCGAGTGCTGTACTGTAGTTTATATATTATTTTGTAATAGTATAGATATCTTATCAATATTTGTATTTTGTACTATTGTTAATCTCTTCGTCATGTTGCAAATTTGATTTTAACCCGTACAGCCCCAGCGACGCGCCTGACGCGTCGGCGATGTATGTAACGCACAGCCCCAGAGACGCGCCTGGCGCGTCACCCTAATTGCGCCGACCGTAACCTCAGGTGTAGCCACTCAAGAGGGCTCAGATTTGTATGGGAACTGTGTACGTATCCCACGCAACCGTGCCGATGGTTGAAAACTCTCAAAGTCCACGTGTGTGCGCGTGAGCGCTCAATAACCTGGTTTTTTGGGGTAATTGCCTTCAATTTTTTACTCTTGTAAAATACGTTTTCGGGGGCTCTGTAGGACCATTCTTTAAGCTTTTTGAGCAGTTTTTCGTGGTTTTTCCTTCATTCCTAACCCATTCGCTATTGTTTCTGGAATAAAACCATTTTTTGAAAACCGGCCGGGTTCTGGTGAACAAACATTACAAAACTAGCCGGGGCTGGACGGGTTAAATAATATTTTGACATTTAACATTTAGTTTCTTTATTCATGCAGAGTTTAGTAAAAAAAATTGCCAGAACGTCCCGGACTTCCCAAACTTGACTACTTCCTTTAACGTGACGATAGTGCGTAGTTATATGTGCGATTAGTTTGCTCATGTAGTAATGTACACCCTATGTGGTGGATAGTGTTCTTTTATTTAATAGTTTTCATTTTAGTAAGCGTTGTTTCCACATAGCGATTTTGATAATTTAATTTGACTTTATATTGTCCTTGTCCCAATTTTGGTTTGTTTAGTTTGCAAGTTTTACATTTTAATCTCTAGTGCTACCGCGGCTTGAATACTGTAGCGTATTAACATCCCCATACAAAGCAGGTGAAATAAATGACGTAGAGAGTGTACAAAGAAATTTCACTTCGCATATAAGTTCGATACAACATCTACACTATTGGGAGCGTTTAAGAGCACTGAATCTGTACTCGCTGGAACGTAGAAGAGAACGTTACCTAATAATATACACGTGGAAAATCGCAGAGGGCTTAATACCAAACCTACATACTCCGATAGTCATGAAATTCAGTGATAGGAGAGGCTGGGAATGCGAAATCCCCCGGATGAATAACAGGGGTGCTATGGGCTCAGTGCGAGAGGGCTGGTTATCACACAGAGGCCCACGTCTCTTCAACAAACTCCCACGGCGAGTAAGAGACATGAGGGACATCTCGTTAGACAACTTCAAGCCCTAGATGAACTGCAAAAAGTGGCAGACGAGCTCATCCTCGCAAGGGAGCGAGCTGTTGCTTCAAACAGTCTACTGCACCAAATCACCACCCATAACGAGGGGCGTCGAGCTCCTTGGTGCCGCTAGAAGAGTGGCGAACACATCAAAAGGTTACAAGGAAAGTACATTACTGATGTCGATTCACCGTCTCTGGGACTGGGGAGTGACTTATCTACCGACAGCGATTCGCCGTCGCAGGTATTGGAGGGGTTAAAGAGCATAGCTCACCTAATCATAGATCCCCAGAATCCTCACTGTCAATGTACAGTCCTGGCCATAAGCCCCTTTCCACCCTTTTCCCAGTTTCTCTGAAGAATATGTAGATCTGTCCCCACCGCATCGGACATGCACACTTAAAACAGGTGTGAAGACGGGACTCCAGTTGGCCTGTTACCCTTCCTGTTCTTTTCATTCTTTCTTTCTCTCCCCTCTCCATAATCCCTTTCTCATTCTCAATCCTTGTAATCCAGTGATTATGTTCAATTTAGGAAGGACCTTGGTGTGTGGAGAAAAAAAAATAATAAAAACTGAAAGCAGGTAGGACAGGAAATATTCAGCAACAAAGATTTTTGTGACCAGTTGCATATGAAAGCGAACAAAATAACATGAGATATATAGTTCACAAGTGACACAGCTTCAGCAATTAGAAAGAAAGGTTGCATACAGAAGTCATTTATTTCACATGCTTTGTATGGGGATGTTAATAAGTTACAGTATTCAAGCCACGGTAGCACTAGAGATTTGGAGAGCGTTATCATGGGTAATTCACCGCATGTTTTAAATGTATGCAGAATCCAACCCGTTAAAGACGTTTCGCAGCCGCAACTTTGACCTGGTTGTTGTTTGACACTCATAATTTCAGCCATTAATACCCCAAGGTCTTTCACTCTGTCTTTCCGTTCTGTTATGTGGTTAGCTTCTGTTGGGTAGTTTGTATTTTCTTGAACGACATTATTATATCCGTACCGTATTAATTGGAATTTTTCTTCATTGAATTGCATGTAGTTTCTCCTGGTCCACTGGCACACTACATTTGTCTTCCTGCAGCCGGCCCGTGTTTACTATTTTAGTTTTGTGTCCTCAGCAAAAGACACCGTACTGTGTTTTGTGTTGGTATCTGTCGCTAATTAGTATGAGGAACAGAAGGGGCGCTAGCACTGTTCCTTGGGGCACTGAGCTTTTGACATCCGAAGGCTCAGATGTGACTTGGTTTACTGATAGTTTCCGGTTTACGAGGAAATTGTATATCCACCGTCCGATTTGCCCCGTTATACCTTTTGCTTTTAGTTTGTGGGCTGTTATACCATGGTCATATTTATCAAATGCCTTACCAAAATCAGTGTAAATGACATTCCTGGTTTTCTTTTCTTCTAGCGCTTTAAGAATTTTGTCATAATGTTCCAAAAGTTGTGAGACATAATCCCGCTCTGAACCCATGTTGACCGGTGTTGTGTAGTTCATTTGCGTCCATGAATGCTTAGATTTTGCTTCGCAGTACTCGCTCACTTTAATGATCTGAGGTTAGAGGCTTGGAGTTACCGGGTGGTAGGTTTTTGGTAGTACTTTACTCCCTCCTTTATGCAGTGGGGCAATGATTGCGTTTTTCAAGCTATCTGGTATTTCACCAGTGTCGAGACTCCTCCACATTATAGCCAGGGGTTAGAGGTTTTCCTTAAATTTCTTCATTAGGATCCAATTCCTTGAGTCTAGGCCTGGTGCCGAGTGGGATGGCATGTTGGAAATGGCCTCTGTCTTTTGGACTGAAATCAATATCTAGCATCTGGGGGGTTTCCATGAAAAATATATTTTGGTCTCTGATGGCTTTTGTTTCATCAGGCTCACTAAAGGCCATTTCATACTGCCTGCGTAAGAGTTCGCTCATGTCCTTTTTGTCCCCTTTGCTTAGTGGGCCGATGTTTGAAGTTTTTAGATTTTTTTTTTTTTTTTTGGCATATGAAAAGTACTTGGAATTTTCTATATTACCTGTAATAGCTTTTCTCTCCTCTTCCATGTTTTAGTTCATATGATATTCTTAGTCTTTGTTCAATTTCCATAATTTCTCTTATCTATTTTGGCATTTTCCCTATCCTGTAGATTTTGTGAGTAATTTTCTTCTGTAAAGCCTCTTTCTTTCCCGATCTTTTTTGCTTCTTCGTCTTGATGATGATGGCTTGAGTAAAGTAGGAGATTGGAGAGTTCTTGCAGGTATAATATGGTGGCTACAGATTTGGGTCATGGTTTCTGTTATTAAGACTAGACATTCTGCTGGTGTCGGGTTATTTATTAACTCTTCCCAGTCAATGGTGATATCAATGTTTAGGCTCAGTTTAGAAGAAAATTGCTTGAAAATTACACCCAAAACGAGCCTTATAGCTCGCGGGCTTCACCCGCAGCGCTACCGTAGATATCGCTAAAATGAGCAATTATTGCTAAGGTCGCGCTCCCGCTCCCTTGCACTAGATTCTACAGGCTTTAAAATGCCATGGCGTTCCGGAATTTCTCCCATCAGCAATGGGTCAAGCTCAAATTTGAATGCCTTATTTTTGTAAGCAATGCCAAATAGTGCTGAAGTGAAAGGATTTGTGCACATTTCTTTTATGTAAATAATATTTTGGTTTTGCAAGTTTTGCAAGTTTTAAATTTGTATTGAAGTTTCACAATTTCTAAATTTTTATTTTATATTTATTTTTTTCAGGTTGTGAAGAACAATGCTTCCACCGAGTATGACTTCACAGAGAAGACTATTACTCCCATGGGTGGTTTCCCCCACTATGGTGAAGTTAACCAAGATTATGTGATGATCAAGGGTTGCTGTGCTGGCCCCAAGAAGCGTGTAGTCTGTCTGCGTAAGGTAATTACCCGCAATGATTTAACTGGTGGCGATTATATATTTGCATTCATTGCCTTATCTACATTAACATCTTAATTTCTTGTAGGTAGGGCTGTGAATGTACAGTAATTTTATTGTCTTGAAGCGTTAACATATGATGATACCATATGGAGCCAAATACTTTTATGAACAAAGTGATATTGAATGATAGGACTGATAAACTTAATTCCCCTTGCACATTAGTTTTATCTTTGATAATTTTGTAAAAGATGTTTGTTGTTTTCAGTCTCTGGTGGTACAGACGAAGCGTGTGGCTACGGAGAAGATTGCCCTACACTTCATTGACACCAGCAGTAAGATGGGCCATGGTCGCTTCCAGACCAGTGCTGAGAAGACTGCCTTCATGGGTCCCCTCAAGAAGGACAAGAAGAAACTGCTCCAGCAACAACAGAAATAAACGAGTTGGAAGAAGCATTTTTTTTTTTTAATTAGCCTTGTTTTTAATGTTGGGCAATGTGAAGTGGGGATGCCAGTTGAAGTTTACATGGGTTGACAAATTTGGGAAAATTTGTGCTATAATCAATTGGGTAACTGTTCTTATCTGAAGGGCATTTTAATTTTAAGGTGTAAGTAATCGCAATGATTTGTGCTCTTCGCTTTTGGCAGTCAATTTGGAAGATGACAGGCTCCCCGGGCCAGGCGCTCTGTCTCGAGACAGAGCTCGAACGTGGACATCACGCACATCTATTTTTTTTTTTTTTTTTTTCCTCCTGTTCGGGCTGCTTCGAGTCAGCCACCTCCAGCTTAAAAACAAAATCGGGTTTGTGCCAGAGTATATTGAAAGATAGAAAATACATATCAAATTTGTCATTATAGCTAACCTTTGAGTGCAGTACAGTAGTTAGGACTACAGCAGGAGCAGATCTAGAGTCACTGGCAATCAGGTTACCAAATACAGCCACCCACTTTCACCATGTTCCCGTGACTGGCTGGAGCTTGCAGGGCCTGGATGGGAATAACAGAAAATTAACCCTTTCATGTTCCGGGGGTGGTTTAGTATTCCGAAAAGGAAATATCTATTATGTAAAACTTTCAAAATACCAAAACTTATACGAACACAGTAAAAGACAAAACTAATCAAAATCGCTATGTGGAAACTACGCTTAACCTCTCCGCTGCGTAGGTGGGGTATTGGCCACCCCTCCCTGTGTGGAGGTGTTTAGACTTTCCTAAACTCAAATTGTCATCGTACCATAAATATAATTAACCCGGGAGCTGCGGGGAGACTCTTAAGAGTAAGTAAAATAAAAAAATCAACTTTTGAAATCGAAAAAAAATATTTTTTTTATTTTTATTTTTTTTTTGGCCCCTGGGCCATGCAAAATCTCAGTCCTCTACCTCCCCTCCTTCCCCACTTTCCTCCTCTCCTTCAGTTATCACCTATTTTCCCTATTATTCCCTTATTCTGAGGTATATTTACGTGCTAACATTAGCGAGTTGCAAGCAGGGTGTTGTCATCACTGATGGCAAGCGAGTGCGAGAGAGAGAGAGTATCGATCGACTGTGTCTCAGTGGCCTTGGGGGAAATTGGCGGGAAAGCAGTTTGCCTCACCCATACATTATACAACTCGCGGGCTATATCTCCGATTTTGACCATCCAAACGCTGTTTTCACTTGTTTATTGTTGTTTCAGGTTAATACCTTTATAATCAACCCATAATAGGCGCATATGGATAATTATTAATGCTATTAATGGTACAATGAATATTTTAGTGACTGAAACACCTCAAATAAGTCGGCACAGGGGGACGTTTTCAATTACCCCCATGCGCACTTGTTAGGTTAATACCTATCCATATGCGCCTATTTTACATTTATTATAAAGGCATTACACCTGTTACAGTAATAAAACTAGTATAAACGGCGTTTGGATGGTCAAAATCGGCGATAGAGGCTGGGAATTACATAACTTATGGCCGAGCCGGCTGGAGAGACACTGTTGCGTGGTAGTCTCTCTCGCTCTTTCCCACGCTTGGTAACGCAGATGGCCACGCCCCGCCAGCAACTCGCTAATGTTAGCACTAATATATACCTAAGAATAATGAATAACGGAGAATAGGTGATAATTGAAGGGGGAGGGGCTGTGGAGGAGTGATATTTGGTGTGGCCAAGGGGCAATAAAAAAAATTAATACTGGGCTGATTTAAATTAGTTTTTTTTTAGGCCTTGGATTATATAAGGCTTCCCGTAGCCCACCGGTAGGCCTTATATAAGTCTTGCCGCACTTGCTGGGTTAAATAAAAACAAAATCCCCCACATATATTACCTCTCTAAACTTAGTTTTCCACCAACAAATTGCTCAAAGACACCTGCAAAGGTTGAAGTAACTAAACTAAAGGTTTTAAATTTACCAGAACGTCCCAGACTTCCCAAATTG
Source organism: Lithodes maja (assembly GCA_037953745.1). Lineage (NCBI taxonomy): Eukaryota > Metazoa > Arthropoda > Malacostraca > Decapoda > Lithodidae > Lithodes > Lithodes maja. Next base: position 4,605 of record JBAKBP010040748.1, on the reverse strand, counting down.
ATTAATTCCTTGAATGTGACAATAGTGCATGGTTGTGAGTGATTCCCCGCCGTTGGGGAGCCACCTTGTCGTGGTGGCGGGGGTCGCTGTCATTCACTCTACGGAGCAGGGATTACAGCGGCGTCGTGGACGAAGTACCCCCCCGTTGTCTTTGGGATAAGCAGAACCTTCCGGTGACGGCGTTTTTCTGGTTCCCGATTTTGACCTCGCTTTGCGGAGGTCCTCCTTTTTCACTAAATTGTGCCGGCTAGGCTCAAGACGCCTTCCCTCGCTGAGTGGGGAGTTCGGACTTTTACCCGTTTACAGGGGCAGTGGGGGTTGGTACCGGGGGCGGCGGCGCGGTCGCCCGTGCTGTCACTCCATGGACCGCCCATCAGTGAGGCCCGGTCTCAGTTTCCGGGGGTCCGGTCTACCTTCCTGGTGGGTTTCCTGGCTTCTGTCCGGCTGCCCTCCATTACATACAGATTGGGGATGTTTGCAATTAATTTTGCCCTCAGTCCCAGTATAGTGGTTTTGCCTAAGCTAGGCATCTCTGTACGTAGTGGTGCTATCCCCCCTTGTCTAGGGGGGTAGAGTATGGGGATGAACCCCCTAGGACCTGCCCCTGTTTGTGCCGTCGGAGCTTCCTGCCTCGCGACGGGGGGGCTCTGTTAGCTCTTATGGTACGCTCTTTATTTTTGCCTCTTTTCTGATTTTTCTTTTCTTTTTCTTCCCCTTGGTTAGTTTTTCTTTCCTTTTTCATTTTCCGACAAACTGAAATTAGAATAGTAAAAACAACTTGGGTCATCATGGTCCGTCCATACAACCCCACTACCCCGGACCAAGCTAAGGCGCACCCTATCCCCGTCCCACGCGATCTCACGGACTCTTCACCTGACCTTTCTCAACTCTCAGGGGCTTCCGCCCTAGACGCATCCGTACCAGCTCAAACCTCTGACTCTCTCATTGACCGCTCTCCGGCGCCTTCCTCGGCTTCGACTTTGGTAGACGTGGAGTGTGTCGCCTCTCTTTCCGATTCTTCATTAGTTCAGCCTGTTCTTTCTTCTACAGCTTCCTCTTCCATTTCCCTCCCCGCTCCGCCAGTTCAGCCCTCTTCTCTTCCGTCGTTTGCTATCCCTTCTACTGCATCTGCCACTCTAACTTCCTCCATTGCTTCCTCATCTCAGTCACTTTTGAACCATATTCTCCTTCATTTTCTTCTTCAGTTCCATCTACTTCAGTTTCTTCTTCTGCTCGCCCTCGTTCTTCTATTCTTCCTCTCTCCGATCTCTTTGCCCCTGCCGATTTTGTTAAATTCTTTTCTATCCCCGCCTCAGCCCCTCTTGCCGGTGATGACCTTCTGTTCCACCTCAGTCTCCTTCAGAGGGTGGGCAAGGATGTCACTTTCCACTCGCGTCATGATCATTCCCGTCTAGTTACAGTGCAAAACGAGAGTCAGGCTGCTGCTATGGCGGCCTTTGCAGATCCCAACGGTACTCCCATCCCTGCTTTTAAAGACCAAAGAATGAACTCTTGCACAGGTACTGTCCTGATCCCTTCTTATATCGAACTCTGTGATTGGGCCTTCAAAGATTGTGCCGACCTTATTGGGAAGGCCGTTGTTGCTCAAGACCATGTTGTAATTAATATTGTCTGTTACACCATCCAACCTCGCCGCTATTCCTCTATCCCTTCTGTCACACACACACACACACCTACACTACCGAGGATTAACCTCCCATTATAGTACCTGCACCTCTTCCATATTTCGCCTTCTGTCACACACACACACACACACACACACACGGGTGACGGGGGAGAAGGCAGAGAGAGAAACAGTCCAAGTGGAGGCAGAGGGAGGGGAGGTGGAAACGGAGCGAGAAACAGTCCAGGTGGAGACAAGAGAAGAGGAGACAAGCTAGGAAATAAATTGGGAGGGGTACGTACAAAAAAGAAAGGAACGGGCAGGGACGAGAAAAATAGGGAAAATACTGGAAACGCAAAGTTCATGTATACAAATATTGATGGGATAATTTCCAAAAAGATTGAGTTTGACGAATATGTAAAGAGAGAGAGGCCCGGGGTAGTATGTTTGACTGAAACTAAGCTTAACCAGGAGGTAGACACGAATATAATTAGTTGTGCAGGATACAGTACATGGAGAAGAGACGGGTTAGGAAAGCTAGGAGGAGTGTTGATCATGGTAGATAATAAAATTACTGCTAAAGAATTAAAACTTGGTGATAGCATTGCTGAAGTGGTAGCAGTTGAAATTGAGGATAATGATAGGTCAAAATTGGACATTGTATCAGTTTATTTACCTCCTAAGACTAAATCTTGGAGCAACGATGAATATAATGAATTAATTTTGGAAACCTTGCGTATGTTAGAAATTATTTGTAAAAGGAAAAATAGGCTTATTCTTGCAGGGGACTTTAATTGCGGGGAGGTGGATTGGGAATGTTTGGATGCGGGTTCAAATGAAAATACTTGGGGTAGTAAATTTCTTGAACTAACAATGGGGTACCTATTAACACAACACGTTATGGAAAATACAAGATTTAGAGGTGATGAACCATCAAGACTAGACTTATTATTCACCAAAGACCCCCAAGAAATAAAGAACCTAACATATTTGAGTCCCATGGGAAAAAGCGATCATGCTGTGATTGAATTTGAATTGACAGTGGAATTTCTGGAAGGCAGAGAGGAGGAACATAGGGAATATAGACTAAATTATAGTAAGGCGGATTATGAATCATTACGAGGATACTTTGTAAATATAGATTGGTCATTTATTGAGCAAGAACAGAATATTCAGGTAAAATACACCATGTTACTAGACATTTACAGGGAGGGGGTAGATAAATATGTACCAACATTTAAGGATAGAAAGAGTGGTTTAACATGCGATGTCACATTGCCCAGAACAAAAAGGACTCTGCATGGAATAAAGTGAGAAGGAGACACACTGAGGAAAAATGGAATGAGTATAAGAATGCTAGAAACAACTATGTCAGGACTATAAGAGAGGAGAAAAAGAACTTTGAAAAAGATATAGTAAACAAATGTAATAAAGAACCCAAACTGTTCTATAGTTATATCAACGGCAAAACAAAAATAAAGGACAAAATAACAAAGCTTAGGGTAGAGGGTCAATTATATGAAGACACAGTGGGTATGTGTGAAATTATGAATGATACATTAACATCCGTGTTTGTGGAGGAGGATGACTATATAGAACCCGTGGTGGAATTGAACGAGATACAGGGACTAGAGTCGATAGAAGTCAACAAGGACGAACTAAAATCATTGTTAGAAGAATTGGACGTGAGAAAATCTATGGGCCCAGATAACATTGCTGGATGGGTATTGAGAGAATGTTCTGAACAACTAGTGAGACCTATTTTTAATATTGTTCAACACTCATTAAACAAGGGGGAACTTCCCTTAGAATGGAAACAAGCAAATATAACTCCCAATATATAAAAGTGGAAATAAAGAAGACCCGCTAAATTATCGACCGGTATCCTTAACGAGTGTTATATGCAAGCTTTGTGAAAAGATTATTAGAAAAAGATGGGTGGGTATGTTGGAGGAGAGGGAAATAATTTCAAGCAAGCAGTTCGGGTTCAGAAAAGGTCATTCGTGTACCACAAATTTGTTGAGTTACTATGATAGGGTAATTGACATTGTACAAGGGAGGGAGGGGTGGGTGGATTGTATTTACTTAGATTTCAAGAAGGCATTTGATAAGGTGCCTCATAAGAGATTGTTGTGGAAGCTCAGGACTGTGGGGCGGGTTGAGGGAGTATTATTAAAGTGGATGGAAAACTATTTAATTGGGAGGGAAATGCGAACAGTAATAAAAGGAAAGTTCTCCTCGTGGAAAAGGGTAAAAAGCGGAGTGCCTCAAGGATCGGTGTTGGCCCCAATCATGTTTTTGGTTTTCATCAACGACCTTCAAATGGGAATAGGCTCATATATATCTATGTTTGCTGATGATGCAAAATTAATGAAGCATATTACAAGTAGGAGTAGTGAAGAATTACAGAGAGACCTAGATAAGTTATATGAGTGGAGTCAAACTTGGAAAATGGAATTCAACACGAGTAAGTGTCAGGTTCTTGAGATGGGAAAAAGTAAATATAGACCTTCTTGGGGATATAAAATAGGAGATGAAATAATTAGTAAAGCTGTGAAAGCAAAAGACCTAGGGGTAGTTGTGGCAGACAGCTTGTCACCTGAACAGCATATAAATAAAATAACTGGTGAAACCTATGCAGTGTTGACTAACATGAGAATAGCTCTGAATTATTTAGATGAAGAGATGTTAGCAAAAATAATAGGGACAATAATACGACCAAGACTGGAGTATGCAGCAGTGGTGTGGTCTCCACACCTTATAAAACATAATAAAAAACTGGAAAGAGTTCAGAGAGTTGCCACTAAGATGATAGCTAGCCTTAGAGACCTGCCTTATGAGGAAAGATTGGAGAGGCTAAAGCTGCCAACGCTGAGGGAGAGGAGAGAGAGAGGTGACATGATCATGATGTTTAAGTGTGTGAAAGGTATTGAGAAGATCGACAAGGGAGATTTTGTGGTGAGGGACGAGGGAAGAACCAG
>JBAKBP010040747.1:0-13135 GCA_037953745.1 Lithodes maja | reverse complement strand
CACCACTGGACTGTCTGTGACAATGCGATTACTAGGAAAGAAAGAACAACATTCTCGGATAACTGTAGCCCATTTCGATGTCTCTGGCGAGCGCTAGTGGCTAACGAGAGGCGATTCTGCCAATGCTGGTAGACGTCACACCTGGACCACACCATCATCATCAACAAGGCCATAAAGTTGGGGCTACATCCTACCCTGGTTGCGTGGTTGACAGACTTCCTTAGTGACAGACGACAAGCAGTGCGATACCAAGGCTTCATCTCCACCTTCCTAGACATCACATGTGGAGTCCCACAGGGCACAAAGATGGGCCCTCTATCGTTCCTCATCTTGATTAATGATGCCCTACAGGACACCCCATTCCACTGGAAGTACGTGGACGACTCGACAGTCTGCATTACTGTCGATAACACCTCCCCTAACTATGACCCCCTACAAGACATACTCGACCGTCTTCAAGCCTGGACCACAGAAAATCATGTGACTATCAATCATGACAAGACAGTGGTCATGCACATCAACACTTCCGTTACCGACCTTCCTCCACCCACTGTCACAATTGGTCCTCATCCCCTTCAGCTTGTCGAGTCCACCAAACTCCTCGGAATCACTGTGGACAACAAACTGAACTGAAAGAAACATGTAACTACCACAGTCAGGACCGCCACTTACAAGTTGTTTATGCTAAGGCGGTTGAGATCCTGGGGGCGCCGGAGAATGAGCTGAAGAGTATATATAACACCTTCATACTCCCTAAGGTCACCTACGCCTCTCCCGCCTGGTCCTCCTCTCTAACCCTAACACAACAACGTCAATTGGAGAGAGTTCAGAAGAGGGCATGCAGGATCATCCTGGGAGGCACATATCCAGGGTACGAGGAAGCTCTCACCACCCTTAGCATACCTGCACTTTCAACCCACCACTACAACACACTCAAACAGTTTGCATCTAAGCTGCTTGTTCACCCACGACACAAAAACTTACTTCCACCAGACGCCCCTAGACCAACACGTGCAGCTCGTCATTTCAACACACTCCAACCAATAAGAGCAAGAACTGACAGATATAAAAATAGTCCTATCCCAACCATTGTTAATATTATTAATAATGTGTAATAACAGCCTGTCAAACCATATAAACGCGCCCACCTTTAATAATGTATGCATAAGTGTGTGTGCGTGTGTGTATTAGAATATAATTATGTATGTATTTGCTTGAGTTTGTTTATGCATATGTGTATATATGTATATGTGTATCTATGTATGTACAGTATATGTGTATGTATGTGTGCGTATATGTGTATGTATGTATGCGTTATTTATGTATATATATATATATGTGTCTATAGTGTATACTGTTTGTGGTTCGAGCCTGGCTGAGAGTATCAGGTAGGATAAGAGAAGAGCCTATATGCATGTAATGTGCATATATTTATGTTACTCAGTTACTTGTTCGTCAAGGGGAATCCACGCAATGCGAGCTAAGCTCATTATTATCGCGCCTCCTTAACTGGGAATATATTGCGTGAAATGCATGTTAAGTGTTTTATGTACTGTTGGAATGGCTGTGGATGTGTGTGTAGTCTGTATTTAGCCAATTGGCGACATCGGAAACGAAGGCTTAGGGTGGATCTGTATGGTACCATTCTCACTATAGACGGTACCGTCTCGCCCGAAGGCTTAGGTAGCCATCAGCTTAGGTGAACCATATGATACCCATCTCGCCTTGTACCATGCATATGTATGTCTGTGTGTATGTGCTGTCAATGGTTCGAGCCCGGTTGAGAATATAAGGTATATAATATATATATGTACTGTACGTGTATTTATATGGTCATATGCACATATGTATGTAAATAAACGTACATATGAGCGAGAACATATTGCTCACTAGCGCAACTTCTGATTATAAATCTATGCATAAGCATTAACTATTATTAAGTGTTCGCGTATCTTCATCCATGTATTTCCACCCTTAACAATAGAACGCCCAGCTTTTCCATATTTCGCCTTCTGTCACACACACACACACACACACACACACACACACACACACACACACACACACACACACACACACTACCGAGGATTAACCTCCCATTGTAGTAGGCTGTACCTGACCATACCTGTACAGACTTGAATTCCTGCACCCTCTTTACCCTTCACCTCTTTACCCTGACCATACCAAAACAGTTTTTGTATGTATGTATGTTTGTGTGCATACGTGAGCGTTTGTGTATACGGACATGTGCACACTTACTGCATGTTCCTATGTTCCTATATATGTATGTATATGTATGTGTGCACGTACGTGTATATACATATACACGGTGGTTAAGAGCACGTTTAACCATCCTGTAGCTTAGTAAGTAACACTGCACGATATTTCGCTGTGTATTGACTGATAAACTTTGTGTTTATCACAAGACTCCTGCTCGGACAGGGCGCCACTAGCGCCATCTATTGTTTTGTTTTGCTTTGTAAACAAACGCTCTCTTATTACTATTTTATATAAAATCGTAGCCCCTAATTTTACCCATTACCTACTGTAGTAAGTATCTATTTAACTGCCTTGTATGTAAGTAAAGCTTTGCATATTAATTTGCTAATAAACAATATTGTTTACTAACTAACCTGCCTACAGAGACTAACGCCGACGCCATTTTGTAAACAAACCTTTTGGGGGGATTATACATTAAATTCCAGCAAATTTTGTACCAAATTTAAGTGCATTCATTTATGTTTTCCCCCTAGATATATTCTTGACTTTTTCTCCTCAGACTGATTTTACTTTAAGCTAAGGGTGGTATTTGTACAAACTAACCTAGCCTAACCCAACCTGCCAAGCTTTTCACCTAACCCAAACCTAGCCTAGCCTATAGCCAGCCAATCTGTTTTATTATTAACTCTTGTAGATATTGTATTTAGTATCCTACTGTAGCTATACAGTATATATCTGTAATTTTAGTTGTTGCTTGCACGTTCTTGTAATAACCTTTGACTGATACACTTTTTTTATCTAAAAAGAGTAGGCTACTGCTTTACTAGGCTACAGTGACACCAGGTCCATCTGTTGACACAGTATATTAACCCCTTGTGTGCAGTCACACTTTATTTTTATATAATGTCTATTTGGTGAATTGTATATTTAGTTACATATTCTGTTATACATATATTTGTTTAAGGTTAGGTTATCACACCTGGTAGCCTATTTCTGCGAATTTCAATTTTATTATTTTCGGTTAGGCTATTCAACGCTGGTAGCCTATTATTGCGTATTTCAATTTAAAAAAAAAACACTTTTGGTTAGGCTATCGCCCCTGGAAGCCTAATTCTGCGTATCTCAACATTTTTGTTTTCGGTTAGGCTATCACCCCTGATAACCTATTTCTGCGTATTTCAGCATATTTGTTTTCGGTTGAAGTGATTGAAGTGTTTTTAAAGTGAGTGAAGTGTTTTAAAGTGAGTGAATTGTTTTTTAAGTGAGTGAAGTGATCTGAAGAAAGTGACTGTCACCATGCCTCGCGCTTGTGCGAACTGCGCCGGTAGGTTTGGTGAGTCCATGTTTGCTACTATCGATCTTCAAGACTGCCGGCTCTGCCAGCAACGAGAGAATTTTACAGTGAAATTAGATGAAGCCTACAACAAGATCAACGTCCTCACCATGAAGCTGGAATCACTCCAAGAGTTTGTAACACTCAACGTTGGAGTACCACAAACTTCAATTGTCACCGCAACTCCAGCAGCCACCAACGCCCCAACGTCAACTGCCAACAATTCAACGCCTACAGTAGCCACTTCAGCTGATGTATCCGATACTCAAGATACAAATAGTGACTCTCTTCCCCCTCAAGACAACTTCCGTGTCGTGAGGAACAACGTTTGCCCCAAGACCAGGAAACACATACCGATTACCGATTACCGAGTGTCAAAACCGTTTCCAGATACTCGCAGACTCAGATGACGAAGAGGAAATAGAAGAAGTCCGGCTCGTGGGAGACTCGATGATACGTGGTCAGCTCACAGAGTTTTGCGCCAGGGCACCTAAGACCAGGAAGCGTTTTTGTATCCCTGGTGGTGGTGTGGATGACGTAGTTGCAGCAGTTGACGAAGTATCAAAGATGGCCCCTGCTAATACAATGTACGTCATCCACGTTGGATCCAACGATGTGCAGCGAACCCGGTCGGAAGATTTGCTTTTAAAGTACCAGCAGCTGATCAAGTCGTTTAAGGAGAAGTCATCAAGGATCATCGTCTCAGGAATCGTCCCCCGGCTCGGTGTAGAGAGCCGATTTTACAACATAGCCACCAGCACAAATCGTTGTCTAGCAAACCTCTGCAGGAAGGAGAACGTGGGATTCGTCAACACCTGGGACAATTTCTACTACGATGACTATTTGTTTTCGGACGATGGAGTTCATCTGAACCAGGTGGGAGCAGCACGTTTTGGGCGTCTTCTCAACGATGCGGTGAAGGATTTTCGGAGAAGAAATCGACTCAGCACAGGACAACCAGGAAGGAGGACCGAAGACAGCGAGGACGGCAACCTACAAAGGAATTAAATACTAATCCGTCAAGAACCGCGAATTTGGATAAATCTCCACCAACACGACCCAAATTCAAAACCGTCAGGGATAACGACCGAGGACCGAGGACAGCCATGAATGTAAATGTAGATCCGACCAGAACCAAAAATTCGATGAAAGAACGTTCTGCGAGTTCTAAAACCGCAACTTTAAAGGTTTTCTATGCAAACGCTCGTAGCATACGCAATAAATTTTCAGATTTAGAGGAACTAGTGTTTACAGAAAATTATGATGTGATTGGCATAACAGAATCTTGGCTCAATACAGAAGACAGAGACTTTTTAGCAGAGTATTCACTTCCCGGTTATGTAATGTTTGAGAACAGCCGAATAAATAAAAATGGAGGTGGCGTTTTATTTTATATCAAAGAAAGTCTTAACCCGACCCTCGTGTCAAAACCTCAAATTGTGAACGTCGACACATCTTTTGTGCTAATAAAGAATAATAAAGGTACAAAAATAATACTTGCGTTAATATACAGACCTCCAGCTCAATCAGTGCAAACTGACCGAGAAATTTACGAACAAATTGCAGATGTAAGTAACTCACAAGATACCGTAATTTTTGGCGACTTTAATTTACCTGTGACCAAGTGGGGCGATACTCTTACTTCACACTCCGGACATGACTTGTATACGAACTTGCAAGAGAGTTCGCTTTATCAATTTGTTCGAACGCCGACCCGTGGTAATAACGTTCTTGACATTGTACTTGCAACAAAAGAAGAATTGATAGAGAATTTGAATGTTGGTGATGAATTCAGTAACAGCGACCATCGTACGATAACTTTCACTTTAAAGTTTACTAGTAACGAACCAAATAGTAGCATCGAAAAAGTCCCTAATTTCAAGAAAGCAAACTTCCATAAACTTAGAGCTATGTTTAAAGAAACTGACTGGAGCTTTTTAATTAACATTAACGACATAAATACATCTTGGAAGTTATTCGAAACCACTTACCTAAAAGCAGTGCAAGACTGCATACCATCGAAAATACGGCGTCCAGGCCATAATAATAAGCCCAAATGGTGGAATAAAGATATTTCAAACTGCCTGCTTGCTAAAAAATTTGCTAATGATAGATTAAAATCCTCACAAAATGACGAAGAACGGGTGAAATTTGTAGAGCTACGACGCAAAGCCAAAAAGTTAATTAAGCAAAGTAAAAAGACCTTAGAGTTACATATTGCGAATCAAAGTAAAACAAACCCGAAAGAATTCTATAGTTATATCAGAAAGAAAAAAGTAGTTACTTCAACTGTTGGACCGTTAGTCGATGAAAAAGGAGAATACACCAAAGACGAAGTACAAATGAGTAATGCCCTCAATACCTTCTTTGCATCAGTTTTTACAACCGAAGACCTCAGTGATATCCCTACACCATCGCCGATTCAGATTGATAATTCAGATGTTCTAAGCAATATCACCGTTACAGAGAGAGAAGTATTGAATTGTTTAGATAAACTCAAAGTAAATAAAACGCCAGGACCTGATACAATCTCGCCTAGAGTTCTAAAGGAAGCTAAGAATGAGCTCTCCAAACCACTGACATTACTATTCAATAAATCCTTGCAGTCTGGAACTATGCCTGATCAGTGGAAGCTAGCCAACGTAACACCGATATTCAAAAAAGGCAGCAAATCCCTACCCAGTAACTATCGTCCAATTAGCTTAACCTCAGTTGTATGTAAAATGCTAGAAACGGTCATACGAGACAGACTCGTAAATCACTTGGAGGAAAATAACATACTTAAAGATACTCAACACGGCTTTCGTAAAAAACGTTCCTGTTTAACAAACCTCTTAGACTTCTTCCACGATATCCTCAACCTCTACGATGAGAGTAAAGCTGTAGATATTATATACCTTGATTTTCAAAAGGCCTTTGACAAAGTTCCCCACAAACGTTTACTGCTAAAACTAAAAGCGCATGGAATACAAGACGGTGTGTTGAAATGGATAGAAAATTGGCTCAACAACAGAAAGCAAAGAGTAGTCATAAACGGTAAGGCATCTAAATGGACCAATGTAAGTAGCGGGGTACCCCAGGGATCGGTACTAGGACCAATTCTCTTTCTAATTTACATCAACGACATAGATGAGGGTCTCACCTGCACAATCTCAAAATTTGCTGACGATACAAAAATTGCAAATAGCGTACTCTCAAAAGAACAAGTTGACGATATGCAACACAATCTAGATAAATTGTCATGTTGGGCCCAAATTTGGCAAATGAGTTTCAATGCGGATAAATGTAAAGTACTACATGTCGGATACCTAAATGAGAAAGCAAACTATTCGATGAATGGCACTCAGCTTAAGAATGTAAACAGAGAAACTGATCTGGGAGTAACAATATCGAGTAACCTAAAACCGAGTCAACAATGTTCAGAAGTTGTTAAGAAGGCAAACAAAATAATTGGCTTTATAGGCAGGTCATTTGAGCATAAATCCAAAGAAGTTATCCTAACCCTTTACAATTCCTTAGTCCGCCCTCTTCTGGAATACTGCGTTCAATCCTGGTGCCCTTATTACCAAAAAGATATAAACAAGCTAGAACGAGTTCAACGTAGAGTTACCAAAATGATACCTAGCCTAAAGAACAAACCATACGAAGAGCGTCTTAGAGAATTAAATCTATTTCCTTTAACCCAGCGCAGATTAAGAGGCGACTTAATTCAAGTGTTCAAAATCATCAAAGGCATCGACAATATGAACTGTAGTAAGTACTTCACTATCGACCAATCTAATTACACACGGGGAAACGGTTGCAAAATTATTGGTAAATCTTTTAACTCGCACGAATCTAAGAATTTCTTCTTCAATCGAGTTGTCAACTTGTGGAATGGGCTTCCCCGAAACGTTATAGACTGCAGCACCGTTGATTCATTTAAATTCCGCCTAGACAAATATCTCGCATCAAACCCGCGACTGACTGCGTTTGTAAATGAATAACTTTATCCTCCCCTCAGTTACTAACCCATATGTCCCCTACTAACTTCCTAGTCCTGCCACGTTAGTGGCAGGGCAGTAGTTCCCTTTCCAATGTTCCCTTACCCACTCTAAACCACTGTTTGGACACTTGATCCTCAGTGTTTTGGAGGACAAGCAGCCTAGAAGGGTCACTAGATCTGTTGTTGCTTGATTTCCTTTGTACTCCTTTGTACTCCTTTATACGTATGTTCTGTATATGAGTAAGTAAATAAATGTGTATATGTACTGTATATCACTTACTCTCATGGTTATTTTATGATAATTTGTATTCTGCACATGCATCATTATTGTATTTATTTATAAATACTGAGCTTACCATCTTCATATCTGTACATCTCATGTTCATCCACTAAATTGTAAAATGTGTATTTTCAGCTCATGAGGCTGCCATTCTTTAATAAAACGTTTATTATTATTATTATTATTATTATAACTGAGATGTGAACGTCCTCATAACTGTCCACCCTCCCATCTTCCAAGGCAGCAGACATTGTGAAAGAGCAACAGGTGATATAATCAGGAAAACTTTGGCCATCTGTGACTACAACATAAATATGCGTCTGGTGGACAAATCTGATGCTGTCATCTCGTCAGTCGAGTGTGCGAGGAAGACGATGAGGTGGTAAAAGAAGGTATTCTTTCACCTCGATATAACTCTGTACAACTGTCACATCCCCCACTCAACAATCACCGGCAAACAGGAAACTATGGAGAACTTCTGCATCGAGTTGTCGAGAGAGTTGTTGTTGAAGAATAGGACGGCCGCCCACGCCCAGCAACGCCCCGCATATCGACAGCCAGCACCAGAAGGGATTGCCAGGCTGACAGAATGCCACTTCTCTGACTTTGTGCCGCCCACAGAGGGCAACGAAAGACCCCGCAGATGGTGTCATGTGTGCCGGAACATGGCACAGAGGACCCCCTCAAGAATAGATTCCAGGTACTGTTGCAAATATTGTGGTGTTGCTCTGTGTTTCCCCATCTTCTTCAGGGAATATCACACCCTTGAACATTTCTAAAATAGCGTGTGCAAAGACTGCGATAATAAAAGACGCTATGAAGAAAAGTGAAGTGTGTGTGCAAAAACAAAGTGTAAATATATACATACAAAGTGCCGAACACAATATGTAAGTGATAGTGACACTCAAAAATACGTAAAACAGTGATGGACACCAATATGACACTAACAACTACAGTATATTACATTGTAACATTTGAAGAAACCCTGCACAGGCTTGCTACAATAACCCCCCTCAAGGACTGTGATTTATAAGCTCCAAGTGGGGGCTGGGAGCACTATTTCTGAAGAAAAAAAAGTGTGAAATGCAAAGGAGAAAAAAATTAAGAAGGTGGAAAACAAGATGACTCATACTTGGAAAAATTCAAAACTGGTAAGTGATGATGTATTGCGAGCATTTGATATGTTTAACAATATGCATAGTAAATGTTTGAAATCGGATCTGAAATAGAGTTTCTGACTGAAGAAGGAAAGGAAATTATACATTTGAGAGAATAAAAGTAGATTTTTAAGATGAGCTGCAAAAGTTGTGGAAGAGCTAATTAGAGATACAATGGAATTTCTCGTTGTTGTGGGCTTTCTTTAAAATTATTATTAAAGATAGCTGATAAGAAGGTAAGGAAGGTTGTAGAGTCGTGGTCAGGAACTTTTGAACACCACTTTAATGATGAAATCAAGATGGTGAACATTAACTAATGAATTCCAGTTACTTGATCTTTATCGCTCAACCAGTTTATCAATAGTGCCCCAGTGTATCATTATTGCTTTGCAAAAAATAGTCCAGATATTCTTGTCCACATATATGCATAAAGAAGAGAAAGGAGGCGACAGTGAAACAAATTCAGAGATCAATATTAACTAAACTGACACGTGATGTATTGACAGATTTAGATACATCTGATAATCCGGATAGTGAAAGAAGTGCCTGTTGGAAAGCAGATGGAATGGAATTATAATATAAATTACATTTTGAAGCTACCAGATGATATTGCTGAATAATGTAACTGAATATGTGTTGGTGTGACACCATCATTATGTTTCTAAATGCTATGAGTAGATTCAACAAGTATTCGATACATTAACTTGAACGCGCGAGCTAAGGCTTTCTTACACATCAACCACAATTTGTAGTTTGACTGGATTGACATGTTGAACCATTGGCCATTGTATTGACGCTATGGGAGAAGTTAGAATGCACTGATTGACATGTTGAACTTATTATACTAGCTGTGTGAATCATTACCATGTTAATATTGAAGGTGTGTGAAAGAGAATTGATTTTAACCGTTAGTCTGAACATACTGTCCCCTTAAAATATGAGTTGATATTTGTGAAAGGAATATATATGCACTTTATTATGAATGCACTCATTTCGTGAGAAAACAATGTGTGAAATTATCCGTTAACTGAAACATGAACAATCGTGATAAGGATGTTTGAATACATTCTTATTGAACCACACTGAATAATTAACTTGTAAAATAACAATATGAATTGTAAATAGTACAACATAGTGATCTAGGAATTGGGTGGTATTGAATATAGCAATAGATACGAAAAAATACAAACACAACTAAAACATATAGTGCAAACTATAATGGTGCGTATCAAATTACCTTTAATGGAAACAAATGAAAGGAAAAGCTTGCTAGATAAAGAAACGAGCGGAGCCTCCGGAGAGCAAATGTTTGATTTTTCTGTTTGAAATCCTTGACAAGCGTGTTTATGAGATTTGTATTTGCTCTATCGTTGTTTCTTGAATAATATAATGATTGCAATGTAGCCTATCATGGCATGGTCACAGTAAATAATGAAGTATTACTATAAATATTTTTATTGACAAGAAAAATAGGTTATATTCCTCTACTTAATATTTACATGGCTCATTTTGTGTCTAAGAATTGGAGAGAGTGAACACGTCTTATTTTGTTACTGTTATATGCAGTATCTATCTATCTATCCCCGAAGGGGTGGCCACGAACGAACCGCCCCCATGCACCTCTGGTCCCCAGTCAGTCGACAGCCCTCCTCCCAACCAACAACGCCTTCATTCATATACTTCCTCACTCCATCCTTCAACCTCTCCTTCGGACTAACTCTCCCCCTCTGTTCTTCCACCTCGCTCTCCTACACCTTCTTAGTCATTCTCTCACTTCCCACACGTTCCATATGGCTGAACCATCTCAAGGTATTCCTTTTCACACTTTCCAGCACATCTACCTCCACACCACACCTCCTTCTTACTTCCTCATTCGTCTGTCTATCCCTCCATGTAACTCCGCACGCACTTCTCAAGTAACTCATCTCCACCCCTCTCACTCTTGGTCTGAGTCTCTTCTCAAACATCCATGCTTCGCTTCCGTAAGTCAGTGTCGGGATTACCACACTGCCATGCAAGGACTTCTTCATTTCCATATTGACCACCCTATTTCTTGTTACTGCTTTCAGCATTCCTACAACCCTCTTCCCCTGTTGCACCCTCTCCCGCACTTCTTCATCCATAGTCCCATCTTTACTCATCACACTGCCCAGATACTTAAATGAGGTGACATTCTCCATAGCCTGACCGTTCAACTTCACCTCACACTCTGTGGCTTCACCCCTTTCGAAGACCATAACCTTGCTCCTCCCCGCATTTACCTGCTGATACCATTTTTCGCACACTGTTACAAACACATTAACCAGACCCTGCAACACCCTTTCAATATCGATCATCAGAACTGTATCATCAGTAAACAGCAGTACAGGCAGCTTCCACTCATTTCCCCCCCTTATCAGCGATACACCAACATCCACTGCTCTTACTTGTATTTCTTTCATGACTCCATCCATATATACAGTAAACAACCACGGGGACTTCACACACCCCTGTTTCAACCCAATATTCAGGTCAAAGAACTCGCTCTGCTCATTCTCCACACATTCTGCCGCCTTTGCACCCTCATACATGCTCTTCACTGCTTTCAGCAACTTGCCACCTACTCCGTATATTCTAAGTACTTTCCACATACCTTCTCTATCCACTCTGTCATAGGCCTTCTCCAAGTCCATAAAGGCAACATACACCTTTTGTTGCTTCTCCAGATATTTCTCCACAACACAATTCAGGGTAAAATTCTGATCTACACATCCTCTTCCCTTCCTAAAACCTCCATGCTCGTCATCTATCCATTTCTCCGTTCTCACTCTCACTCTCTCAATAACTACCCTACTGTACACCTTCACTACTACGCTTAGAAGACATTTTCCTCGGTGGTTACCACACACTCCTCTTTCCCCTTTACCCTTATAGAGGGGGACTATTATGCCTGTCTTCCAGGCATCCGGTGCACTCCCCTTCTCCCATGCTAGTTTGCACATTTTCCATACCCATTCGATCACTATTTCACCACCATACCTCAACATTTGCCCACCCACTCCATCTGTTCCTGGTGCTTTCCCCAACTTCACTCTTTTCATGGCTTCCCACACTTCTGGCCTCCTGATCCCCATTTCCTCCTCCACTACTTCTCTTCTTCTCCCTCCCATACCCCATCCAACTATGTTTGCTGGCGCTTCATTCCTTACATTTAGCATTTCGACTCTCTCTTGCTTCTCGGCTAGCACTCGCCCATTCTTATCTTTCACACCCTTACTGTTTCCCTTGCTACCTTCCCTAACTTTCTTGACTTTTTTCCAGAACAGTTTCTTACACTCCCTCCATTTTACACTCAGATTCCTTCCAAATTCCTCGTTTACTCGGCTCTTACTTTCCTTTACTACTTTCTTCACCACTCTCTTTCTCTCCACGTACCTTGTTCGTTTCTGACTTTCCAAATCTTCATTCCCTCTACCACCCAACCACTCTCTATACGCTTTCATCTTGTCTTCCACAGCTATTTTTACCTCTTCTGTCCACCATGCTGTATCTTTCACTCCCCTCCCTCTTCTCCTTACTCCACACACCTCCTCACATGCTGAACAGATCTCTTCCTTAAACACCGTGCTCATCTCCTCCACTTCCTCCATATCTTCCAGGTCGAACCCACCTAGTCGTCTTTCTACTACTCTCCTGTACTCTTCCCTGATTTCCTCCTCCTGTAGCCTCTCCACCCTCCTCGCAATTCCACCTTCCTCTCGCCTCCCTCCAGCTCTCCTCACCCACTTCTTTTGTATCCTAATTATAGCTACTACTATATAATGATCAGACAGACCCCCTCTAATACCCCTATACACCCTAGCATCCAGCACAGATTTCTTCATTCGTTTATCCACACATATACAGTATAATCAATCAGTGCCTTTCGTTCCACCACTGTCTTATCCTTATCCTTCATCTTCCACACCACTTTACATGTGTTCCAGGAAGGAACTGAAGATGGCGGGAGGGATGAAGGGTGCGGGCGTAGCCCTCTCTCTATGTATCATCCTTCTCAACATCCAGAGGGGCTGTGCTGATATACAGGTGCAGAGGGGACCGGTAGTGTACCAGGTCAACACTAAACAAGTATTGAGGGACCTCGTCACACAGAAATCACACACGAGTGAAATTTCTGTCAC
>JBAKBP010040746.1:0-13137 GCA_037953745.1 Lithodes maja | reverse complement strand
GTAGGTGGACCGTGCTAGACTTAACATGCTCGATACCCAACACCTTCAGGGACTGCTGAAAAATGTTAGAGGTAAAATTAGTTCCTTGATCACTTTGCACCTCATGGGGGAAACCCATTCTGGTGAAGAATTTGAGCAGTTCCTTGATGACAGTTGGAGCAGAGGTAGTCCTTAAGGGTATAGCCTCTGGGTAGCGAGTTGCCATATCCATGATAGTTAATAAATAAATGTTACCTTGGGAAGTCTTAGGCAATGGGCCTACAATGTCCACTACCACCCGAGTAAAAGGATTCTTGAAAACGGGCAAGGGCACCAGAGGATGTACAGGCACCTTCTGATTGGGTTTTCCTGTCATCTGGCAAGTGTGACACACTCTACAAAACTCCACTACATCTGCACGCATTCCTGGCCAGTGAAAGTGGGCTCTGATTCTGTCTAGAGTTTTTCTCACACCTAGGTGTCCTGCCAATGGTATACAATGTGCCACTTCCAAGATATCTCTACGACAAGGTTTGGGGACTACTACTTGATGGACGTCCCAGGCCCCGTCATCGATTGGTCTGTGTGGCGGTCTCCATCTACGCCACAATACTCCTCCTTTGAGGTAGAAACATTCATCACCCTCCTTCTCACATTCCTCTTCACTCACGGCCCTGGCAGCTAACTCCTTGCATTCACTATCATCTCTCTGTAGCTCTACCAGGTCACTAGGACAATTTGGAGGGGTTTCATGGTCATCGTTAGGGTCAAGATGAGCCATAAAGGTGTCAGATAAATCCACCTCGGTCACATCATCAGGCACAGTTGGAGCGTTATTCACACTCTCATCATCCCTTTCATCAACTCTTACATTCGGTACATTTCTGTCTGAGGGAACTGCTACTTGAGACATTGAACTTGTGACAGCACACACAGGGAAAACTGTTGGCATCTCCTTTTCGAGCTCACCGGTTAGTGGCTCGTTAACAGGGGAAAGTGACAAAATGGGGTCTGGTCGGACCTTCTCACCTGCTAAATCATTCCCCAAAAGGAGTGTTACCCCAGGCACAGGGATATCTTGGGACCTACACAAAGCTATGGTGGCCTCACCCTGTAGTAACTCACATTCAATTTCGCCTTTTACCAAGTATGCATAAAATTGGCCTCCAGCACCTCTCATTACAACTGGTTAGGTGAGCACTCAGTGTAAGGATTCACCATGAGGGTGCTAGTAGAACCTGTGTCTCTCAGAATTTTTACCTCATGCATACAACCATTTAATCTCACGTTGCCAGATGAAATAAAGGGATGGTAACTGTCCTGCACTGATGGTGAAATTATTATTGGCTTAACCCTAGTGGGTTGCACCACACATGCTACTACACCCCTGTCTAGATGATTTACGTTAGCTGCTAGGTACTCCTTCTGTCGAGAGTCCTGTATTAAAGGAACTTTTGGTGCTAGGTACTCCTTCTGTCGGGAGTCCTGCATTAAAGGAACATATGGAGTTTGAGATACGGCGGCAACTGTCTGCCCCGATCTCTCGGTTCTCTCCTTGGCCCAGCACTGATAAGCTAGGTGGTCTCTCTTGCCACAAAAAGTACATACTTTAGGGGATACGGGAACGTTCCCTCTTTGAGCATTACTATTACTTTGGGGCCCACCTCTGTTACCATTGCCCTGAGTCGCATTTTTAGTTGGGGGAACAATTCTATTTTGGCTAGCTGGGAAAGACGTTATAGGCTTGTGACTGGGTCTGTCAGGTTTGTGATTGGGATACTTAAAATTAGAACTAGAATTATCGTAGGGCTTCTTTCCACGAAATTTGTTGTTGAGCACGTATGTGTCAGCCATGTCAGTGGCGTTGGCAAGACAATCTACCTTTTTCCCCTTTAAATGATAGGATACAGAAGAATCAATTTTCCATAGGAAATTTTCTAACAGGACCAACTCCTTCAGATCGTTGTAGCTTGTGACTTTCTTACTCTTGACCCAATGATTGAAAGTTTTAGTCATGGTCCTGGCAAATACCTTATGGGTTTCTTCTACTTTCTTCTGTTTTTTACGGAAAGATTGCCTGTAAGCCTCAGGCTGCAATTGATAGGTTTTTAGGATAGCTTCTTTGAGATTGTCATAATCCTGCCTAACTTCTGCTACTTCTGAAAAATACGTGGCTCGAGCCTGCCCTGTCAAAACGGTTTGTAACATAAGAGGCCATTGATCTCTTGTCCATTTCATACCTCCAGCAACTTCCTCAAACAAAACAAAGAAATCCTGCACATTATCCTCAGTGAAAGGTGGAATGACACTGGTCATAGTCAATCCCAGAGGGGGAGCAATTAAGGGAGCATTTGTATTGACATTTAGTTGAGCCGTACGATATTGGTATTCATATTGTTCGGTCATTGCTCTGGCTTGTTCGGCATTTAGTCTGGCTTGTTCGGTCTTTGCTTCGGCATTTATGCTGGCTTTTATGCTGGCTTCTTCAGTATTTATTCTGGCTAGTTCTATTTTTAGTCTGGCTTGTTCTAGTTCGAATATTTGATCACCGGTCAAACCAGGTGGCAATTGTTCATCAAGTTGGCTAGGTTTACTCGGGATCCCACCAACTGCTCCGTCACCATCCGCGCCTTCTACAGGGAACAGGTGGGTTTTTATGGTCTGAGCCACCTCTACTTTGGACATGATTGAGACAGTTAACTGGAGATGTGAGGCAAGCACTTTCAGTTCGGATTTTGACAGACAGTCAATATCAGGGGCTGTGGGTTCTGATTCTATGAAAACTCGAGCATCTTCGTCATTAATTAGATGAGGCATGATTAATATTTGATTTTTAAGTAGTGAAACGGTAATGAAACTGAGTGAAACTGTATGAAACAAATCCTGGCAAGGTCGCCACTCTTCTGTTACATATCTTGATCCTCAAGTGGTTAACTTGATGAATCTAAATACCACAGAGATATATATTAACTCCTTCAGACATATTATGTTCCAATAAGTCCGAGGAGGCGGGAGCCCCAGGATCATTGCCACTGCCTCGCACTACACTCACAACAACACTGCGGCCGTTAGAATTATCGGAGGAGGCTGAGGTTGCCACCAACGGTTTTATCATAAGCTAACTTATCGGAATTACTGAGCTCATATGACGCAAAATCGTGTCATAAACTTATTGGAGAGGCATAGAGATAAGTCCATATGACACGATCGCGTCATATGAGTTTTTGGTTATAAGTTCCATATGACGCGATCGCGTCATATATGTCTGAGGGAGTTAAGGTATCAGTCAGCTGAAGGCAAAACAAAAGTAAAATCTAATAAAATTATTTCCTGTTGTTGCTTCCTTTCCTTTTGGATCTTAGGACTTGGTATCCTTTATTGACTGATACTCTTTAATTATGAAAAAATACTGAAACTAATTAAAGTCATGTAGTATTTATAAAGAATTATTATTTAACCGAAGCTTAGTAGGCTATGGTTATGAACCGAATAAGTTATATCTAAAGAAGGACTATTAATTCTATAACAAGTCTTGAAAGATAAATATTAAAGTAAGAATATTTCTGTCTCTTACCCTTTTTTTAAATTAATAAATAGTTTTCTTATATGTCCTTTTATTTATATTTAATGTAGTTATTATTCTTGGACTTGGAAAAAGCGTATGATCGTGTGGACCGTGAAGCAATGTGGAAGGTGTTAAGGATTTATGAAATAGGAGGAAATTTGTTAGAAGCAGTTAAGAGTTTTTATGAAGGGAGCAGAGAATGTGTGAGAGTAGGAAATGGTGAGTTGAGTGAATGGTTTGAGGTTAAGGTAGTTTGCGACAGGGTTGTGTAATGTCACCATGGCTGTTTAATATGTTTATGGATGGTGTGGTGAGGGAGGTGAAAAGGAGAACTATGGGAAGAGGATTGGGTTTAGTAGGAAAGAATGGTAGAGATTGGGAGTTGAATCAGTTGCTGTTCGCTGATGACACATCATTGGTGGCGGATTCTGATGAGAAACTGCAGCGGGTAGTCAAAGAGTTTGGTGTGGTTTGTGGAAGGAGGAAACTGAAGGTGAACGTCAATAAAAGTAAAGTAATGGTGTGTAATAGGGGAGAGCATAGGGTGAATCTAGATGTGAGGCTGGATGGGGAAATATTGGAACAAGTAGAGTGTTTTAAATATCTAGGAGGAACGATAAGCAGGAGTGGAGGTATGGAAGTGGAGGTAAAACAGAGAGTGTGTGAAGGAAGGAAGGTTTTCGGAGCAATGGGAAGTATGTGGAAGACGAAAAATCTCGGAGTGAAAGTAAAAAGTGCACTGTATCAAGGAATTGTTGTGCCAACAGTGATGTATGGGGCTGAGACATGGGCTCTGAAGAAAAAGGAGAAAAGAGGGCTGGATGTGATGGAGATGAGCTGCTTGAGGAGTATGTGTGGAGTTATTCGTAGAGACAGATTGAGGAATGAAGAGATACGTAGGAGAGTGGGGCAGCAGGAACATTTGTCAGCCAGAGTGGACAGAAGGGAGCTGAGCTGGTATGGTCATGTTGAACGAATGGGAGATGAAAGGCTTACAAAGAGAATATGTGAGTCAGGTACAAGGGGAGATAGAAGGGCAGGAAGACCCCCATTGAGATGGAGAGACTGTGTAAGAAAGGCTTTGGATGATAGAGGAATGACTATAGATCAGGCAGGGGAAGTGGTGGTGGACAGGAGTGAATGGAGAATGCTTGTGAATAGTTGAGTGAACACGTGGTCATTTGGAGTAAGGGGTCGGGCGCAAGTTGGACTAGATAATAGTCCATCAGGCGCCTGGCCCAGGGAGACGATTAATATGAAGGGTGTGCCTGGAAGTGTGGTGGGAGGGCTTGTGGCTTTGGCTCCGCTGCATGTCTGCCTGCCGAGATCGGAACCTCCCCGGGTGGTCAGGGGCTGGGGGAGTGCTGGAGCGACTTTGGTAACCCTGGTCTCTGGGTCTTCTCCTGGGTGACCTGGATGTGTGTGAGTTTGTGTTTTTTATCTGTGTTTATTTTTTGTTTTATGTTGTTTTTTGTGTTTTCCCTGTTCTTGCTCTGTCTTGAGTCGGCTACCCCCGGGATGGGGATTGGGCCTGAGCATATAGATAGATAGATAGATAGTTATTATTCTTGGTTCTTGTCTTACGTTAATAGTATTATATTATTATTATCATCAGGATTAATATCAAAGTCACATAAAAAGTTAGATATATATTTAATAATTAGTTAAATGTATTTCTTAACCACGTAACATTGAGGTTTGATTATGAGTAAATTAAGTTACAGGATCGCTTCATAGATTCGATTCTGGTCTCACTCAAGATAATATGAAAAGCAAAATAATATTTTGAAACTAAAAGAATTTTCTTCAGCTTAGGAAATCACTAGAAGTAACATTAAAACAGCCATGTTAGTCTAAGGCGATATTACTAATATGAAACAATAGTATTACCGTAATAAGTATCGTTAAGCAATGTAAGCTTAATTAAAAGAAAATGAAAGAACTCCTAAGTATTAATATAAAACAATAGTATTACTTTTACCGGGTAGATAGGACTCGTTAGCCTTGGTCGGCAACCCATCTAGGGGAGACAACCTTATAAAAATCCGGGTGGATGGGACTCGTCAGCCTTGGTCGGCAACCTGTCTAGGGGAGTAAACCTGATACAAATCCGTACTGCTTATCTATGGGTAAGGCAGGTTAGTGGATGGACTAGCCGATCACCACTGTAGAAAAAATAGTGCTAACAAAATACACAGAGGGCCTCGGAGTCGGACGGATCCTAAATTGAGTGGTCAATCCTGTAAGTCCTTCAGTAAACTGGCTCGGGTTGTTCCCTCTTACAGGGAATAGGTCCGCTTGGGGGCATTCTGTGTATGGCCACCCTCATTTAGGGGAGTAAGGCGTCTGGCAATAGATAGATAGATAGATTACTTTCATCATAACCCAACTACTTAAAGAGTTGCTTTAGTCCACAAGTGAGTCAACTAAAATAGTTAAGTACATAATAGTAGCGTTAACGTTAATTCCCAATCAAATAGTTAAGTACATAATAGTAGCATTAACGTTAATTCCCAATCAAATAGTTAAGAACATAATAGTAGCGTTAACGTTAATTCCCAATCAAATAGTTAAGTACATAATAGTAGCGTTAACGTTAATTCCCAAACAAATAGTTAAGTACATAATAGTAGCGTTAACGTTAATTCCCAATCAAATAGTTAAGTACATAGTAGTAGCGTTAACGTTAATTCCCAAACAAATAGTTAAGTACATAATAGTAGCGTTAACGTTAATTCCCAATCACATATCTCACTAGCCAACATAACGTAAGTGTTTACACGGAACACACTTAACACACACTTATATAATCTGACTGACAATCACAAACCTATTATAATACTTCACCCCGTCTTCCTCCAGCTGCAAGTTCACCTTCCCAACTCCAAATGAGACTGATTTGAATGCCCACTACTCGGGTTTTATATACTAAACAATGATGGTGTAGGAACGAATCGGGATATGGTGCGCGCCCCAATCACAGCTCCTCGAGCTGCGTAGCAGGTGCGTGGTCCAATGGAGTCTCCTGGCGTCGATCATACGTCATAGCGTCGGGTCATCGAAGTAGTTTGCAGGGTCCCCTATGACGCACGCAGGTGTGAAGGCTTGTTTGCTGGTATGCGGACGAGCTGGTTTCCCACTCGCTGGTTCGTTCGCTAGTCTGCTTCGCCGCCTGGGTAGTTTGGCACTCCTTCAACTCTAATTCTAACTCTTAAATTAACATACAGGGCTCCGTATGTCAGATAATATACAGTATACAGTAATAATGCCACAAAGGGTGCTCGTTTATGGCCTTGGCCTTGCTCTGGACCTTGGGGCTGTTCGGCCAGACAGCCTGGGGAACAGCAACAACAAAAACACGACAGGGAAGGGGACAAAAACACAAAATAGGCCTAATAAAACAAAATATATATGATTTTTTTTTTTTTTATAAATAAAACAAATAATATATCAAATAAATAATAAATATCATATATATATATATATATATATATATATATATATATATATAACTTTCACTCTGTTGAACACCATCTCTCCTCCTACAAACCCGATCTTCTCTTCCTCACCGAAACTCAAGTGTCTGTAGCAACATCCAGCAACCCCTTCTCTGTATCCTCCTACTTTCTCTATCTTAGTTTCAAAGCCAAAGGCGGATGTTGTGCATATGTGCACAACAAACTCACTTGTTCTTGTGTTCCCGATTTCGACTCCTCTGAATTCTCTACTTTATGGCTCAAACTTTCCTGTCATTCCCTTACTAAATATTTCTGTGCTGTCTATCTTTCCCTAACTCTACCAACTTTTCTAAATTCCTTGACTATCTAAATTCTACAGTGGAACACATTCTATCCATTTCTCCTTTCTCAGAAATCTCCATCTTAGGAGATTTCAACGTTCACCACCGCCAATGGCTCTCCTCTTACACTACTGACCCACCTGGTGAACAAGCCTACGTCTTTTCTATCATAAATGACCTAGAGCAGTTAGTTCAGCAACCCACCCGTATCCTGGATCGCCTCGGAGATCGGCCCAACATTCTTGACTTGTTTCTAACCTCTAACCCTTCTCCTTATAATGTCGATCTTTTCTCTCCTTTGGGCTCCTCCGACCATAAACTTATCTCTGTCAACTGTCCTATCTCTCCAGTACGGCCACCCGATCCTCCTAGCCGGCGGCGCTTGTGGCACTTTGGCGCTGCCGACTGGGAGGCTCTCCGGCAGTATTTCTTTAATTTCCCATGGAATAATTTCTGCTTCCGTGGCCCGGGGACCCTCGGAGAGTGCTGAACGCATTACTGAGGTAATCCTATCGGGCATGGAAGCATACATTCCATTCTCTTTCTCTCAGACTAATGCTAAAAAATCTTGGTTTACTCACGCCTGTTCTACTGCTGTCCTCAATTAGGAGGAAGCATTCAAACGGTACCGACACCTTAAAACTCAAGACTCTCATTCTTCCTATGTTTCTGCCCGGAATCAAGCCAAATCTGTTCTTCGACTTGCCAAACACTCTTTATGGCATCTAGCCAAAAACCTCTCCAACAATTTTTCTTCCTCGTCTTTCCCTCCCCTTTCCCATTCTGATGGCACAACCATCACTTCTTCCTCTGACAAAGTTAAACTCTTCGCTCAAACTTTTGCTAGAAACTCCACCTTGGATGATTCCGGTGCTATTCCTCCCTCTCTACCCTCCTCTCTCTTACTTATGCCTAATATCCTAATCTCTTCTAAAGATGTACTTTCTACCCTCTCTGGGCTTAATACTAATAAGGCGTACGGTCCGGACGGTGTCCCTCCTGTTGCTCTCAAAAACTGTGCTTCCGTGCCTAGGCAAACTCTTTCGTCTCTGTCTATCCTCTAACGTCTTCCCTTCATGCTGGAAGTTTGCTCACATTCAACCTGTCCAAAAGAAGGGTGACCGCTCTCAACCCTCCAATTATCATCCAATTGCTCTCATCCCATGTCTTTCTAAAGTTTTTGAAACTATTTTTGCTTCCAAATTTCTTAAGCATTTCTCTTCTCATAATCTGCTCTCAGATCGCCAGTATGGCTTCCTTAAGGGTCGCTCTACTGGTGATCTTCTTTCATATCTTACTAACTCTTGGTCATCCTCCTTTCGGGACTTCGGTGAGACTTTTTCTAGTGCACTAGACATATCGAAGGCCTTCGATAGAGTCTGGCACAAATATTTAATTTCTAAACTACCCTCCTTCGGTTTCTATCCCTCCATCTGTGCCTTTGTCTCTAATTTCCTTTCCGGCTGTTCCATAGCCGCGGTTGTGGACGGCCATTGTTCACTTACTCACCCTATAAACTCCGGTGTTCCCCAGGGCTCTGTCCTATCTCCTATTCTCTTTCTAATTTTTATAAATGATCTCCTCAACTGTACGTCAATCCCCATCCATTCATACGCAGACGACTCAACCTTACACTAGTGACTAGTCCATTAGTTTTTCAGAACGCCCCAGCCAGCAATCCCTCAACGACAAACGTAATGAAGCCATAGAACTCTTAAATTCTGATCTAAATACTATCTCCAATTGGGGCAGAGAAAACCTTGTTACCTTTAATGCTTCCAAAACCCAATTATTTCATCTATCTACCCGTAAGGAACTCCCAGCGGACTATCCCTTATTCTTCAACAATACAAAAATCAATCCTTCATCTTCTCTCAATATTCTTGGTGTCTCTTTTTCTTCTGCTCTCAGTTGGAAGGACCATATTACCATTCTTGCTAAGGCAGCCTCCCAGAAGCTGGGTGTGCTCAACCGCCTTAGGGGGTTATTTTCCCCTGCACAGCTTCTTGCTCTGTACAGGGGCATAGTGCGCCCTTGTATTGAGTATTGTTCACATGTGTGGGGAGGTTCCTCTCACACCGCTCTCCTAGACAAAGTTGAAAGGAAGGCCTTTCGTATCATTAACTCCCGTCCACTCACCAACTCTCTGCAATCTCTCTCTCTCCGCCGCAATGTTGCATCTCTCTCGCTATTCAATCGCTACTATAATAATCAGTGTTCCTCAGAGCTTTCCCAGTGTATACCACCTCCTTTACGTAGGCCACATGGTACCTGACTTGCAACTCAATCCCACCCCTACTCTGTGCAACTCGAAAGTGAAACGTTACTCTCAGTCTTTCTTCTACTCAACAGCTGAGCTCTGGAACTCTCTCCCAGAATAAGTCTTTCCCTCTTCCTATGACTTAAATTGCTTCAAACTCTGTGTGTCCAGGCATTTTGGCTCGAACGTCCCTAGATTTTGGCCCTGTCACTCTTTCAACTATGGGGGAGGCACTCGCTACAGGCAATTCTGCCTTTTGCCTCCATCAATCACATATAAAAAACAAAAAACAAAAACAAAAAATATATATATATATATATATAGTTATATACATATATATATACTGTATATATACGGTATATATATATGTATATATATATATATATATATATATATATATATATATATATATATATATATACAGTATATATATATATATATATATATATATATATATATATATATATATATATATAATATATATACATGTGGTAAAACTCGCTAAGAAAATTGAAACAATGGAACACCAAGCTTTCGTCTATTATCTCAAGACATCTTCACGTATTACCCTGAAGATGTCTTGAGATAATAGACGAAAGCTTGGTTTTCCATTGTTTCAATTTTCATAGCGAATTTTACTACATAATTTGATGACACTTATTTGTGATTTAACCTCAATATATATACTGTATATATATATATATATATATATATATATATATATATATATATATATATATATATATATATATATATATATTTAGATATATACTGTATATATATATATATATATTTACATAGGCATATAATATAACTAAAATTCCATAGAGTACTGTACTTACCGTACTTCTTATAAGCTTCCTGTAAGCATTCCTGTAAGCATTCCTGTGACATCTTTTATATAAAACAAGTCACCACACTACACTGTCAAATAGTCAATCAAATAAAACTATGTACTCACTAAAAAATTGCCCAAAATTTGCAAAATACGTAACTATAATTTGTAATTATAATGTATTTATTTCGTAGGCAGTATTTATTGATAAATATATTTGTCTTTCAAGCAAAAAATATAAAATCATCAATGATAGCTAGACAGAACTGCATCAATACTCAAGGGGTTAACCAAGATTCACTCCCCTCAGTCACAAAGTCAAAAGTAACATATTATATACCGGTAGTCCGGTACATATATAATTCGAATTATTCACTAAAATTGTTAACACTTTCACTGGGTAGATGAAATAATCCATAATTGCCAGCCTATAGCTAGGCATGGCGGGCGAGAGGGAGAGACCTAAGAATTTAAAGGGACGGGACCCTGCCTCACAGCCTGGGGGCCGGGAAACTAATGAGTAAACAAAGCTCCGCGCTCCTCACTGAGAGACGCTATGGGGTTGCTGGATACTTCCATTTGTAACTTATTGTTGCCTAACTTACCAACCAAAATTGCGTCAAAATCGCGTCCTAAACTTATTTTTGTGAATATTTTTATGTTACGGGTGGCAATATGACGCACTTGCGTCATTAGCTCGCTCTTCGGGTTATGTCGATATGACGCGATCGAGTGCTAAATGACTGAGATTGTTAAAGGTGGTATAATCCACCTTAATAAATCCGTTCATTCACCTTCAAGCTAAATATATGTCTTTTGGTAGAAAAATGTCCCGGCTGAAGGACGGAAACTCTCACTATCACTTGTTTATTATAATAATAATAAGAACAATAACAATAATAATATAGATTACAATAATACACAAATAATAATACTCAGCTAAAGAAGGAAAGAGATCTATTGGACGTATCTATTTGTCTTTCAACTTAAAAAACACCTCTCCTAGCCCCCTTCAAACCAAATTTGATATTTGTTTGTTATGAAAATGTCCCGGCCGAAGGACGGTTTCTCCTAAAATGCCAGGATCTGTTCTATATTTGAATGGGGCAATAGTCTTAAAATGATCATGTAATGGGACAGAACATCTTAACTTAAACCCCCTTCAGAGTAATAAAAATAATGAATAACACAAACAATGCAAAACTGCTCCCCCAGACTCCCTTTCAAATTATAAACTGGTTCCTCAGATCATTCTTCAAGCTCAAAAATATTTCCCCAACCTTTTTCAAGCTAAGCAGGCTTCTTTCACCTTAGGAAGAACCTCTAGGTACCAAAGTTGTTTAGTCCATCTCAATCAACTCACTAACCCCCTTCAAGTTAAGGATGAAAAGAAAAGAAATATTAGATTCCAGCAAAATAAAGCTTCAACATCGCCTTCAAGCTAAAAATATATAAATAAATAAAATGAAGTACATCGAAAATTTCCCGACCTATTCAAGCTAAAATAACGGTTCCCCAGTCCCCCCACCCCCACCCCCCTTCAGCCTAAAAATGTCCTTCGGAGCCCATAGACCCCCTTCTATTTTTAACTTTATGCAACTAGGAATGTTCACATGACAAAAATACCATATATATTTTTTTTTTTAACCCCTTACGGACGGGTATATTTGAAACATATACTACCTGCCAGGCGGGCATATTTACCCTAAACGAGCATTATTCCATGCTCTTTTTCATGCATAAACAAGAGCCAGAGCGTAATACAATTATATATCCATGAAAGGGCGATAATAGAGCTTTCCAATGACACCTGAATCATCCTTGTACGACCACGGGTTCGCTTGCAACGATGTTGCCATACGAGTGCAAAAACCCTAAAATACGGTAAATTCCCGAGATATTACCTTGCCTCGCGAGGCAAGGCATATGTAAGGGTGTGGTAGTGACACCAGTTACCTCGCTAGGCCCAGGCCAAGCGGTCAAAGCCCACCTGCGGTCCTCCCACCGCATGGACTCTCTCTCAGAGCCGATAATGTGCTCAACATCCCTTGCGACTTAAGTCGGAACCCGCGGGTTAGGCCATGGTTCTCTCACCTGACTTAAGTCGAGAGCCACGGCTAGAGTGTTAAAGTGTGTGTGTGTGTGTGTGTGGGTGGGGAGTGGGTGGAGGGTGATAGGAATGATCTCCAAGAATGTGAATGGTATAATCTATCTACATTATCCCTCTCATTCCCACAGATCCTTATTCCTTCCTAACCTGAATATAATCACATAATATTAGCCACACTATATATAAAGTTGTCATAATGATGTATGTGTTAAACCATGATAATGATCATTATACATTATATGTTGGCAGCCATCATCATTATGATCTGTTATCAGCATGACCATTATTGTCACCACCACAACAAAAAATCCACTTGCTAATCTTACAAACTATCTTCACAGAGAGATCCACAGTTCGTGGGAGGAGACCTGAGAACATCAACATCCAACAATTCCTAAACTGATCCTATAATGGTAACATAGCCTAAGTTTATAAAGTACCATAAACAAACTCAAGTGAACTATATTGAAGGAGTTCTATCTATCTATTGCCTGCCGCTGTGATCCCCAAAGGGGTGGCCACGAACGAAGCACCCCCATGCACCTCTGTCCCCAGTCAGTCGATGCCCCTACTCTCAACCAGCACCGCC
>JBAKBP010040745.1:0-13137 GCA_037953745.1 Lithodes maja | reverse complement strand
GGTTAGACACTGAGCGCTCTACCAATGTCGCTACTGGCCACCCCGAATTTAATTATGGAATGTTGAGTGAGTAGACCTGTGTTTGTACCAGAGTAGAAGACTTTTGGGATAGAGCTAGGTTACTATACAGACTCTTAGTAGACAGAGGTTTTGTTGCAAGTAAATTGTTGCATAAATTTAATCTTTTTAAGGTCAATTATTGTGACTGTATTTTAAAATTTGATATCAATAATTTTAATCAAGCATTATTAACTTGAAGTTTCGCTTAAAACCTCTGCTTACTTTTTGTCTGTATATATTAATTGTTTATAATTTTCTATTGTTATTATTAATTTATATAATTGATTGTAATTGTTAAAAGAGTACTCTTTTGTTTAAATCTATTGTGCCTTCTTCAAATTTTAAAATATTTATATTTATTATATTATATATAATCATTGTCGATAGGATTAATTGCTTGCTTTTGCGATTTCCTTAGTTTATTTGTACAATAAATGTAGGTTATTTGTAGGGTAGTAATTGTTGGGGTCACTTGAAGCATGCTATGCTTACAGGTACCTACCCGATAGCACTATCGTTAGTGAGTTATATTTGTATTTTGTACTATTGTTATTATCTTGTCAAGTTGCAAATTTGATTTTAATATAACATTTGACACTTAATGTAGTTTCTTTATTCATGCAGAGTTTAGTAAAATTTACCAGAACGTCCCCGACTTCCCAAATTGACTAATTCCTTGAACGTGACTACAGTGCGTTGTTATGTGTGCGATTAGTTTGCTTGGGAAACAGATTAACTTGCTCATGTAGTAATGTACACCCTATGTGGTGGATTGTGTTCTTTTATTTATAAATCATTATTTTACTTAAGCGTTGTTTCCACATAGCGAGTTTGATTAGTTATTTTGTCTTTTTACTGTGTTCGTATACGTTTTGGTTTGTTTATTTTGCAAGTTTTACATTAAAATTATATACTATAATGGTCGTAAAAATAAAGTAAGATGAAAATCATGAATGCTGAAATGAGGTACAGGATATTCTTAAGATAATAGATGAATTATGAATATAATTACGAAATAGAATTACAACTGTTGTAAAACAATTTATAAAATAATATACAGAATAGTTACCCTACGCATTGGTGGTCTGTTTACAAGTCACAAGGGAAAACAGGTAGGAACGTTTTTGTTTAAATAATCACTCATTTATCAAGTACAGGTACAGTATGTTATATTTTCGGTACCCCGGATATGTATATATAACCAAGTAGGCTATCCATCAGTTTTAAAGTATGGCACCCAGTGGAGAGAGCTATGAAGAACAAGGAAATTGAGGAGTGAACTGAAATGGATTAAAACAAATCAAAATAACTTAGCCTAGTCTAATTAGGTAGGAAGTTGATATGTAGTGTCCAAACCAGCAAACCTAGTCTAACTAATAAGACCTAGTTACCTAGATGTTCTAGATTAGGTTAGGTCCGTAGGCTTAGGTTAGGTTATGTTCAGTTAATAAATAGGAAAACCATACTGAATGTTATTATGCAACTTATATTATATTCTCTTTAACTTATTACCCCATATTTTTTTAGAATTTCATAATTCTACAGGAATCTAGAGGGACTATGGTTTGTCTTAAATACGATACCTAGTTAACATATTTCACTTCCATTTATCCTCTTCATCCCGCTATAACTATGCCTGTAAATGTAGTTTTTGAGATTCTAACTTTCAAAAGGAGTGAGCCTACGGCGGCGTAACGTGTTACAAATTAAATAATGCGTTTGGCTTTAATTAACAATGATCTTGTTGCGGTTTTTTTCTTTTTATTACAATAAATTATACACAAGAACATGAATGTTCACATATCTGGCCAATGTAGCCAAAAACTATTTTACTCTGAAATGCATCTGAGACTCTTAGATAAATGTTGTCCTGTTATTTTCTAGGAATGAACTTTTCAGCTTTTATAATTACTTCGCTGTATTTCCTTCTTTTCAATACACTTAAGTATTTTTTTAAAGCCTTGTATATCTCTCCAAACTCTTAAATGTTCCAAGTTCTAAATACCTATAGGGTGAACTAAAACCCATCACAAATTGCCATAATTGCGAGAAATAAAAGACCAGATTATTATTGTTATTATTATTAAAAACTACTATTTAATAGCTAGATTTAAAAAAAAAAAAAATTGTGGGGGGGGGGGGGGCTCACAGCGCCCCCTCCCCCCCCCCCCCACCCCTAAGCCCCCCAGCTGATTAGGCTCGCTATGCTCGTCACCCACCCCCATTCGTAAGGGGGGGGGGGGGGGGGGGGGGGGGGGGGCAATTCTAGTGTTTGCCCCTAGGCGCTATTTACCCTAGCTACGCCCCTGCTGGTATGTAATAACAACAACTGGTATGTGAGGGCGGGTGCCCAACCCCGAAAGGGGTTGAAATAGGGGAGCTATCCCCCCGCCAGAGGCGGCTTTCTAGGGCCTTTCCTAGCTGATGCTGAGAGGATTGGGTTCTAGTCATATGGTGATGGGCTGGTCTATCAGAGTGAGAACTGAGCGATCTCTGCCATACCCATAGCTTATTCCGACTGTTCCTTTTACTTATGTATTTCCTAGATCTCAAGTGACGGCGTCTTTTCCGTGGATTGACCTCCCAATCTACCAAGATTGGAAGCCAAAGCGTCACATTTTTCCTTTGCCCCTCAACTTTCTCTTCATAATTGCTGAGGGGCACAGGGCCCTGGGTGGGGCTTTGGTTTCCCGGGCGTTTCCGCACCCTCCTCAGCTCCCCGCCATGGAGTGGCTTCGGTCACCCAGGCTTTATTGTGGTAGGCAGGGAGGGTTCTGTGGGGGGCGCTCGGTTATGGCCTTGGCCTTGCTCGGGGCCTTGGGGCTGTTCGGCCAGGCAGCTTGGGGAACAACAACAACAATAACAACTGGTATGTGATGTTCAGTCAGATATCACTAAATATTTGAACTGCACAGGATATTACGCACAAAGTTGGAGTCCATAATCATCTTGACGGCCTCCTTGCCGAACTTCTCACAGTACTGGTGGTAAAGGCGCTCAGAGATTTCCGCCAGGGACGTCACTTTGGGCTCCTTGTAGACGTACTCTTTCCCAGCCTCATCCTCGAAGTATGTCTATAGCAAAAAGGGAGAAGGTTACCAATAAGATATATAATGTATAGTCAGCTTAAATAGATGGCACAAAGAGACCAGGTTACAGTATCTATAGAGAAGAATAATGTAGTCAGTGTAGCTCTACAGTATATAGGGACAAGGTTACGACTGAGAACTGAGACACAAACATAAGTCAGTATTGCTCAACAAAGGGAAATGGTTAGTATTGTACAGTGAATTAAATACAGCTCTACAGTACAGAGAGAAAAGGTTACCAATAAGGTGCATAACGTTTGTAGCTCTACAGTACAAAGAGAGAAGGTTACAAGTACGGTGGCGCAAATAAGTCATGTCCCAGCTGTCATTACGTTTGGCTTGCTCAGTGCTGTATTAATGTCTGTCAGATGTTGAATAGGGTGGGTAAGTGTAGGAACATGCTTGTATATTTCACTCGATATGAAGAAATTAAGCTTAGATATTGCTGATACCAATTATTGATCAAAACATACTTGGTGCCGAGACATCACTTATTAGCGCGATTGTACAACTGAAAGAAACATAGTAAAGAAAATTCAATGACCCCCTATCTATCTATCTATCTATCTATTGCCTGACGCCGTGATCCCCGAAGGGGTGGCCACGAACGAACCGCCCCATGCATCTCTGTCCCCAGTCAGTCAACGCCCCTCCTCCCAACCAGCGCGGTGCTTCCTCACTCCATCCTTCCACCTCTCCCACTCCATCCTTCCACCTCTCCCTCTCCGTCCTTCCACCTCGCTCTCGTACACCCTCTTAGTCATTCTCTCGCTTTCCATACGTTCGGCCATATGACCCCCTATATAATAGTAAATTTTCTTTATACACCAAAAGCCACTTCTTGCTATGGCGACGTGACCAAAAGAAGTACAAAACACCCCCAATATTTATAATTAAACATAAGAAAAATTGAAAACTTTAAAAAATTATTTTCCAGAGGAATTCATCAGCACTTGGAGTACGTTACTGTAGGGAAAATTCCAAATATAATTCTGATAAGCTACTGTACTATCCACTAGTAAAAAACCAATGAAATAAATAAATTGATAAATAAAAAATAAAGTGGTTCCTGGAAAGTTTGCTACTTCTAAACCTACTTGAGTACCGTACATGACATGGAGACCTCTGAACTCACCGGGCCATAGAAGGCGACCCTGTAGTAACGACCAAGGAGGCGCTTCTGGGAGGCGTTCACCTCCACAACTCTTGTATACGCCTGAAAGAAAATGTATCAACTCAGTAAAGGTAAGATTGTAAAAGGCAACTGTAGATGGTTTTCTAAAGCAATATATTGTGACAAATATTAATATGCAACAGAAACTTATGTGAAGTAAAGCGCAATAGGAGTGTTCAATCTGTAGACAAGCTTGCCAGATGTCACCAGATTCTCCAATTATTGTAATAAAATGTGAACAAGACTAAGAAGGGTGTCAGTTTTTAAATTATTTGCAGATTTTTCCTGTAGTTAATAGAGTCTTATGACAAGCGGTTTTAATCTCATATATTCTTCATATATATTATAATAATCTCTTATATATTTTAGCTCACTACTATATCGTATATTTAAAATAAGAGAGCAAGAAAAAATATTGTGTTGTGAAATAAATCCATTACAAAATGGTAAATACTGGTTGCAAAAAATAAATAGTACAGTATATGATATACCTTCTTTTGTATGCTAATGATATATTTATAATAGTGGTATCTAAATTAACCCCTGGTTCCCGGAAGGGCTCCGAGGCACCCATAACAAACTAGGGCCCGAAGCACGGATGGGCTCTTGAGCACCGTAAGCTTGAAAGCCTATTAAGCTTGTTTTGAAAGCCGTGCGTCCGACGCATGTAAACACAGCCGGTCGGAGCGACGCCGCGCACCTCCAAACACAAGAAGAAGATCGGAGTTTGTTATTGTGTGGTCTGCTAAGACAGATTTAGTGTTGAAAAGTGTGTCATATTGCTAACATCGCCTCGAAACTCTCTCCACGGAAATCGTCATCACAACTGAACCAGTTGACTTAGAGAGCTCTACTCAAAACCAGTCTACCGGTACGAAACACATCTACGTTTGGAGATGCGTGGAAATTCGGTAGCAGTTAAAATAAAAAAGATACGGGTAGCCTATTAAAGACGTTTTTCGGCCAGATCGCCCAGGTTTCGGGGATATCTTATAGAATGTGTAACCGGTCTGTGAGGGTTAAACAACGCTTTTATGATTAAATTGACATTTCATTCAGTTACTTATTTTTCTCTGAACAGGACTGCCGGACTTGAGAAGCAGCTAATTTTTGATAGAGGCTGTTAATTGGCTAATGGATAAGAGTATGAGTAGTAAGTCAAGATATCTTCATTATTTCATATCTAATTTTTAAATACTTTAATTACAAGCAATTTCAACAATTGAGTCATGTTCTAGAGTGATATCCGAACACCGTGGTATAAAATATGTCACATAAAATACACTATTAACGTAAATATTATAAAGTGAACACAGACAAAATAAAAAGGTATGCGAAAAATCACTAAGCGAGAGAGTAGACTGCCTGACGAAAGAGCGGAGTTCTCGAGCCTATTAGCCAATCAGGGGCTGATATTCTAACTTACCACCACCATGTTGACTTACTCTGGTGTTAGGAAGCCAGTGCATATGTTAAAAATACAGAGGCTTGTGATTGGCTAAGGCGGGTGAGATGTAAGCCGAGACTCAGTCAGTCTACAAATCTCGCTTACTTGTTGGCTTTAGCAATTTTTATTTCGCTTGTGTTCACTTTATAATATCTATGTTATTAATGTGTTATATGTGATATATTATAGCTCTCAGGCTTCGTATATCACTTTAGATTATCACATTATCATTAAAATTGCTTACAATTTTAGAGTTTCAATAATACAGGTATATATTTTTTTTTTTTTTTTTTTTTTTTTTTTTTCTATATTCCAACTTACTTCCTCTCGGGCATAGGCTGAGAGCCTTAACATTCACCGCGAAGCCCGTGAGGTCTTGTTCCAGTCTAGGGAGTGAGACATGTGAAGCACGTAGAGTACAACGAGCACCTGCCATCTTGCCTTCACATGAGGCACGGTGCTCACTCATGGCCCGAAACGACCCCCTCTCTGAAGCCACCTCGTTCCCGTGCTTCACTGTCTCACCCCATACACTCGGACTCTCACACTTACACACACACAACGCCACCTGTTGAGCAGATAACTCACCAGGCATTGCACCCCTATAGCATATTTTGAATATGGGAATATTCATACAGTGCTATTTAATCAGGGAACAATGACGGTATTTTATTGACGTTTCGGTGGGCTTTGTGGTAATGCACTGATACTAGGTACAGCACAAATTCCATCCCAATAATATCTTCCCATTGATACATCGGGATTTGAACCCGGGACCTTTGGATTACCAGGCCAGTGGCAAGACCACTCCACCACACCTCCCCTATGGAATAATGAAGCTATCTCAACTTTATCAACACAAATCAATCAACAACCAATCAGCTACAGCTATTCACACAACACAATACCAGACATTTGGAAGCATGGTATCATCATCACATTCCCCAAACCCAACAAAGACCCCACGCTACCCTCCTCGCACCGCCCCATCACACTCCTTTGCTCCCCCTCCAAAGTCATGGAACGCCTAGTATTACAACTAATTACACCTGACCTACCCCTAGCTCCAACACAACATGGCTTTAGGCCACTGCACTCCACAAACACTCTTCTCACATACCTTACACAAAGAGCTTTCGATGGCATCAACTCAGCCAGACCACCACACAGATCACTATTAGCCACACTCGACATTAGTAAAGCCTTCGATGCCATCCCCCGCCACAACCTAACAAACAAAATCTACAACACAAACATGCACAACAACACAAAAAGGTGGCTGGCCAACTTCCTAGCAGGCAGATGTGCACACGTATCTTTTGCCGGTCAGTCATCTAAAATCAGAAACTTTCCAAACGGAGTCCCACAAGGATCCGTCCTATCGCCCGCACTCTTCAATCTGTACATGCACGATATAACTACACCCAATACGCCCCAAATAAACTTAGCCTCCTATGCAGATGACATAACACTCACATGCACACACCATGACCCAAAAAGAGCAACAGATCTCCTTCAACCCTATCTCAACACACTACATGGCTGGTGCACTACAAACAGACTTAATCTAGCCCCAGCCAAATCCACCGCAACCCTGCTCACAAGTTGGACAGAACACGAATACATCCCTCAACTCACCATAAACAACACACCCCTAACATATACACACACACCCAAAATCCTAGGAGTAACATATGATACTCATATGACATTCAAACAGCACACCACAAACATTAAAAAGAAACTGACACCCAGACTTAACGCCCTCAGGTCACTTGCTCACACAAAATTTGGACACAACAAAGAAACTACCACCACAGTATATAAACAATACATAAGATCAGTGATGGAATACGCAAGCCCAGCCTGGGCTTCTAACCTAGCTGAAACACATCATAAGACCTTACAGACTATTCAAAACAAAGCCCTGAAGATCATTACAGGCTGCACAGCTACTGCACCCACAGATCACCTACATCAAGAAACCAAAATCCTCAAAGTCAAAGACCATCTGGACATGAGAGGCACTCAATTCCTGGCAGCAGCCTCCACGAACCAAGACCACCCACTAAACTACATGGCAACACACCCACAGACACCAAGAAATATCAAAACAACACCCAGCACACGGTATCACACACAATTATTGTCCTCTCTCCCTCCCTGCCCACCCCGAACCAACTTCCAGAAGCACATCCATACTCATATCTCTCACCGATCCATCCACTCACTCACAGACAACACGCAGCTGCATGCACAACCTCCCGAAATCCATCCTTCCGAATCCTCCCTTCCTCGCGAGGACAGAGTCCATCTGGCCAGGCTGAGATGCGGACACCATCCAGCTCTCCTGAGCTATCAGAAGAGACTGGATGACTCCGTTGTCGACGTCTGCCCGGGATGTAACACAGCACCCCATACCATTAAACACATCATAGAAGACTGCATTTCACACAACCACTTACGCCAACAACAACCGAAAGGGGTTGAAATAGGGGAGCTATCCCCCCGCCAAAGGTGGCTTTCTAGGGCCTTTCCTAGCTGATGCTGAGAGGATTGGGTTCTAGTCATATGGTGATGGGCTGGTCTATCAGAGTGAGAACTGAGCGATCTCTGCCATACCCATAGCTTACTCCGACTGTTCCTTTTACTTATGTATTTCCTAGATCTCAAGTGACGGCGTCTTTTCCGTGGATTGACCTCCCAATCTACCAAGATTGGAAGCCAAAGCGTCACATTTTTCCTTTGCCCCTCAACTTTCTCTTCATAATTGCTGAGGGGCACAGGGCCCTGGGTGGGGCTTTGGTTTCCCAGGCGTTTCTGCACCCTCCTCAGCTTTCCGCCATGGAGTGGCTTCGGTCACCCAGGCTTTATAGTGGTAGGCAGGGAGGGTTCTGTGAGGGCGCTCGGTTAT
Source organism: Lithodes maja (assembly GCA_037953745.1). NCBI lineage: Eukaryota > Metazoa > Arthropoda > Malacostraca > Decapoda > Lithodidae > Lithodes > Lithodes maja. The sequence continues at coordinate 4,453 of JBAKBP010040745.1, read as the reverse complement.
GGCCTTGCTCGGGGCCTTGGGGCTGTTCGGCCAGGCAGCTTGGGGAACAACAACAACAACAACAACAACAACACAATCTACACTCAATGAGAGCTCTGTGGGAAAGCCCGATCGTGGCCATGGCCTTTCTCAGGGACTCGGGGCTGTTCGGCCAGGCAGCTTAGGGAACAACAACAACCAATCAGCATCTTCTGTATACAATATTCTACTCAACAATGAAAAATAGAAATGTACTTTATAAAATATATATTCATTAGATGTATCTGTTATGTAAGAAATGTAAGAAATGTAATGCAAGAAAAATTATTCTAAAATTATACTTGATGTTTTGAAAACACAACTAAAGAGATATACTGTAGTAAGTATTAGCAATGTTCACATTTTATTATTTTATTCGTGATAAATTAAAGAAGCTGGTGACATCTGGCAAGTGTGTCCACAGATTGAACACTCCTATTATAAAAACATTGAAAATACTGTACTAGATTGACACTACTGTACTGTATAAGATAGTGGTGTGTCAAAAGATAATGTAGCATACTAGGAAACAACAATGCTTACATAACAGTAATGAATATTTATAGGCTTAACCCTCTCGCTATCCTGTGGACGCAGGGGTTGCCAATTAGCAATAAAAAATAGAGTTCTCTCAATCTTATAATTACCTCTCCAAAATTATTATTTTTTGCCCACAGCTCACTCAAAGGCAACTGCAGAGGTTGAAGTAACTAAACTAATGGTTTCTAAACACCCCAGATGGTCACAAAGGCTTTAAAGTATCCCAGAATAGGCTCAAATCGCGTCCTGTGCGTGAAAGGGTTAAGAATATTTGTTCAAACAGTACTGTATGTGTATGCAAGTACTGTACAGTACTGCACTCCCAATACAGTACAGTATACATAACGACCCCGACCATGTATAGATGGGAGTAACAGCATATGTGGGTTGGGTAGTTGTATTGAGCCCAGGAGTATGGGGTCCAGGATGTGGTACAGGTTGCCCAGCCATTAGTAGTGCTCAGCTCTCTCCACCAGATAGCCTGAACAACTGTAACCCTCCTGTTCTCCTTTCTATCCCCACAATATTTTTATATAATTTGATCAGGCATTAACCATGTAGGCAGTACCATGATGCCTTTTTACATTTAATTCTGGCTAAAATTAGATAATTTTATGCAGTTTAAGAAGGACCTATTTACTAAAGAGGGTTTATTGAGATCGTAGTTACCCATTTGAGTCTTATAGGTAGATTACAAACTAAAGAAAATTGTGTAATGGTAACCAGAATATGATGATAATTACATCACGGTGGTGAAGGGCTTAAAGCGTTCAGTCGCCTTGGATTTAACTTCACTGAGAAAACAGATGATAATAAACTTTAACTTTTTACTATACATGGCGTAGGGATGTAGCGACCCCACTGCCCGCCACTTCGGTAGTGCAGTCAGCCTCTGTAGCAGTTACGTTAATTTCTTGTTACTGCCTTATTGTAGCACGGTTAAGGCTCGTGTGGTGCGGAATCGCCAGGTGTGAGTGCTTCAGGGGGACTTTGTTGAGTCTTGCTGAGACATTGATAGCACTATACCAACATAGGCCACTGTGATGACATGATGGGGCTGTGTTCTGGCAAGTCTTTATTGTACTGTACTACAGTAATGAGACTGAAACCATGCTCTCTGTGGATAAAGCAGTCTTTAAACTTGTATGATTGCTGTGCACTGTGTGCAGTATGTACTGTGATTGTACCATGGAAGCCACATTCACTGTGGACGGTTGCGGTCTTTAACCCGGGAACGGCGAGGGGGGGTTAATGAACTAGCTCCCCATGGGCGAGCATATGGGCTCCATTCAGGCCTATAATCGTCATTTTACGATAAATATCGTTATTACCTATTCATATGAGCCTATTTTACCTTCACTATGAAGATAGTAACCTGTAACAACAATAAAACAAGTGAAAATATAATTTTTCTGGTCAAAATCGCAAATATAGATGGACCAGCCCATTCATGAATTATGGAGAAAATTGAGGCAACCCCTCCCTACACGAGGCCTCAAGCCACACTGAGCCTACTCATACACACACTCGCTTGTGTAACACACCCGCTAGGCACGTAAGCACATTAGATCCCCCACACAGTTTGCTAATGTTAGCACAAAAATATACCAACAAATTAGGGAATAACAGGGAAAATAGGTGATAATTGAAGGGGGAGGGGAAAGGGAGGAAGGAGGGGATGTGGAGGAGTGATATGAGGTATAGGGAAAAAAAAAAAAAAAATTGTTTAGTGCTGTTTAACCCTTCCTACCCGGGCAAAATGGCCGTAAAACGTCTAGGCCTAGGCTACCGTATTTTTGTTTATTTTAACTGCTAGAAATTTCCCACGCATCCCTAAACGTAGTGCGGTTTCCAATCTGTAAACTGGCATTGAGTAGAGCTCTCTAAGTCAACTGGTTCAGTTGTGATGACGATTTTAGTGGAGAGCATTTTCAGGCAATGTTAGCAATACGACGATCTTTTCACTAATGAAACTACGACATACAGACGTATAATAACAAACGAGTATTCTCCTTCTTGTTTTCGGAGGTGCGGTGACGAAGCAACTGACTTTGTTTACATCGTCCGACGCACGGCGTTCGGATCAAGCTTGCAAGGCTAGCAAGCTTACTGTTTGTCACAAGGACGCCCGGGTAGCTGCTCTTCTGCCGAGCTGTCCTTACCTAAGGCAGCCTGGGTAGGAAGGGTTAAATGGTATTTTTAGGCCTCCCTCTTAAGAGCTTTGCCGCCGTCGCCCAGTAAAACCTCTTAAGAGCTTTTCCGCCATTTACGGGTTAAACCCGTATGTATGTATGTATGTATGTATGTATGTATGTACAGTATGTATGTAACAGCTCAAACCTGGTAGAGATGGGAGTAGGACTGTACGAGGGCCGGGTAGTTGCGTCGAGCCTCATATATGGGGACCAGGATGCGGTAGAGGTTGCCCAGTAGTTCGTAGCGCTCGGCTCGCTCCACCAGACCGCCAGCCAGCTCCATTTGGGTGATGAGGGAGTCCATCGTGAATACTGTGTCCACCAGGCCTATACATAAGGGGAATGGTTAGGAAGTTATATACCGATTGACTACAATACCTTACTTCAGAAAAATGCATACTTTTGTTGTTTACCAATTATGACTGGTTCAGAATAAGTGTACTGATAGACTAACATATTATTTGATTTTATTGTAGGATTTACTATTGTTTTTATTTTTCAAACAGTAAACTGTACATTAAATCCCTACTATCTAGAGTTCCCTGAGGCAGGACCGATGAGATTGTGTGAGAGCTAGAGGTTTAAATATTGTTAATAATTTTACAGAACATATACTGGTACTGTAAGTAGGTAGGATACAATTATGGTCATTGTTGAACTTATAACAAAATATGAGTAGATTATGCAAGTCCATAGATTACTTTAATTACATACAAATTTATGCATTAGATTATAGAACATTTAATGCAAAATATACAGTACATATTAGAAGAGTTACAGCCAATTAAATATTTAAAATAAACCAGCGTAAAACAAAGATATCAATTTGAATTGTTAGGTAGAGGAGACCAAAGCAAACATGAACACTGATGATTTTGTATGGTAAGGTAAAGGGAACTGAATAAAATAGGCTATACATGAACACTTTGAAAACAGCACAGAGTGAAACTAACAAAATATCATAAAGCTAAACAATAAATACAAAACAAATGGCCTCACTGACATAAGTATTAGTGAAACACAACAAAGGTTGGAAGTACTGTACTGAACTCTCAATTTTCCAATCTGGCCGTTCCATAGCTGCAGTTATGGACGGCCATCGCTCTCTTCCTCAACCTATCAACTCCAGTTTTCCTAAGGGTTCTGTCCTGTCTCCAGTTATCTTTCTAATTTTCATTAATGAGCTCTTCAACTGTACCTCTAGTCCTATCCACTAATATGTTGATGAATCTACCTTACACTATTTAACTAGTTTTCCACAACGACACACCACGCAATTACTCCAAAACTCATATGATGAGGTCATAGCACACTTATCTTCTGACCAATCAACTACTGTACAGTATATCCGATTGGGGCAAAGAGAATCTTGTTACTTTCAATGCTTCCAAAAGCCAATACAGTATTTCCATCTATCCACCTGTCACAATCTTCTATATGACTGTCCATTACTCTTCAACAATACAACTTTTCATCTCCTCTCAATAGTCTTGATGTTGCTTATTCTATTGACCTTTCTTGGAAATATCATATTACCACACTTGCTCAAAACCCCTCATTCCACTCTATTCTTTCTGAGTCAACCTCCTTCAATTTTACTCCTATTAGATAATTCCTGAAAGCCACTAAACTTTATGATGATATTTGGCTACTGACAGTTACATGACTTGACTTGGCACCTCCTCACTGAACACTAGCGT
>JBAKBP010040744.1:0-13138 GCA_037953745.1 Lithodes maja | reverse complement strand
ATGAGAGTTGAAACTCCTGTTTCACTTGCTTGGCCTCTCTTACTGATTTTCTTTGTGCCTCATTTACACTGAGAGCAATCCAGCTAGCTCTCACAAACACCTCCTCCTCCTATCCACTTCACTACACTAACATGCACACCACACTTCATTCTTCCACACCAAAATTAAAAACAAAAAAAATGATGAATTATAGCCCAGCCTCGGAGTCCCCAGGGGGGGGGGACCATAAATGCCCCCTCACCCGACCGACCATCCCCTAACGACCCCACACAATTACCTGGACCTCGGCCTGTTACTCTTTCTATTAATTTCTGCAACATTCGCGGACTTTCCTCTAACTTTCACTCTGTTGAGCACCATCTCTCCTCCTACAAACCTGATCTTCTCTTCCTCACCGAAACTCAGGTGTCTGTAGCAACATCCAGCAACCCCTTCTCTGTATCCTCCTACTTTCTCTATCCTAGTTTCAAAGCCAAAGGCGGATGTTGTGCATATGTGCACAACAAACTCACTTGCTCTCGTGTTCCCGATTTCGACTCCTCTGAATTCTCAACTTTATGGCTCAAACTTTCCTGTCATTCTCTTACTAAATATTTCTGTGCTGTCTATCTTTCCCCTAACTCTACCAACTTTCCCAAATTCTTTGACTATCTAAACTCTACAGTGGAACACATTCTATCCATTTCTCCTTTCTCAGAAATCTCCCTCTTAGGAGATTTCAACGTTCACCACCGCCATTGGCTCTCCTCTCACACTACTGATCCTCCTGGTGAACAAGCCTACGTCTTTTCTATCCTAAATGACCTAGAGCAGTTAGTTCAGCAACCCACCCGTATCCCGGATCGCATCGGAGATCGGCCCAACATTCTTGACCTGTTTCTAACTTCTAACCCTTCTTCTTATACTGTCGATCTTTTCTCTCCTTTGGGCTCCTCCGACCATAAACTTATCTCTGTCACCTGTCCTATCTCTCCAGTACAGCCACCCGATCCTCCTAGCCGGCGGCGCTTGTGGCACTTTGGCGCTGCCGACTGGGAGGCTCTTCGGCAGTACTTCTTTGATTTCCCATGGAATGATTTCTGCTTCCATGGCCGAGGACCCTCGGAGAGTGCTGAACGCATTACCGAGGTAATCCTATCGGGCATGGAAGCATACATTCCATTTTCTTTCTCTCAGACTAATGCTAAAAAATCTTGGTTTACTCACGCCTGTTCTACTGCTGTCCGCAATAAGGAGGAAGCATTCAAACGGTACCGACGCCTTAAAACTCAAGACTCTCATTCTTCATATGTTTCTGCCCGGAATCAAGCCAAATCTGTTCTTCGACTTGCCAAACACTCTTTCATCAATAATAAATGCACTGAACTATCCAACTCTAGCTCTTCCCAAGCTTTCTGGCATCTAGCCAAAAACCTCTCCAACAATTTCTCTTCCTCGTCTTTCCCTCCCCTTTCCCACTCTGATGGCTCAACCATCACTTCTTCCTCTGACAAAGCTAAACTCTTCGCTCAAACTTTTGCTAGAAACTCCACCTTGGATGATTCCGGTGCTATTCCTCCCTCTCCGCCCTCCTCTCTCTTACTTATGCCTAATATCCTAATCTCTTCTAAAGATGTACTTTTTACCCTCTCTGGGCTTAACACTAATAAGGCGTACGGTCCGGACGGTGTTCCTCCTGTTGTTCTCAAAAACTGTGCTTCCGTGCTGACTCCCTGCCTAGGCAAACTCTTTCGTCTCTGTCTATCCTCTAACGTCTTCCCTTCATGCTGGAAGTTTGCTCACATTCAACCTGTCCCAAAGAAGGGTGACCGCTCTCAACCCTCCAACTATCGTCCAATTGCTCTTATCTCTTGTCTTTCTAAAGTTTTTGAAACTATTCTTGCTTCCAAATTTCTTAAGCATTTCTCTTCTCATAATCTGCTCTCAGATCGCCAGTATGGCTTCCTTAAGGGTCGCTCTACTGGTGATCTTCTTTCATATCTTACTAACTCTTGGTCATCCTCCTTTCGGGACTTCGGTGAGACTTTTTCTATTGCACTAGACATATCGAAAGCCTTCGATAGAGTCTGGCATAAATCTTTAATTTCTAAACTACCCTCCTTCGGTTTCTATCCCTCCATCTGTGCCTTTGTCTCTAATTTCCTTTCCGGCCGTTCCATAGCCGCGGTTGTGGACGGCCATTGTTCACTTCCTCACCCTATAAACTCCGGTGTTCCTCAGGGCTCTGTCCTATCTCCTATTCTCTTTCTAATTTGTATAAATGATCTCCTTAACTGTACCTTAATTCCCATCCATTCATACGCAGACGACTCAACCTTACACTACTCCATTAGTTTTTCAGAACGCCCCAGCCAGCAATCTCTCAACAACAAACGTAATGAAGCCATAGAACTCTTAAATTCTGATCTAAATACAATTTCCAATTGGGGCAGAGAAAACCTTGTTAACTTTAATGCTTCCAAAACCCAATTTCTCCATCTATCTACCCGTCAGGATCTCCCAGCGGACTATCCCTTATTCTTCAACAATACAAAAATCAACCCTTCATCTTCTCTCAATATTCTTGGTGTCTCTTTTTCTTCTGCTCTCATTTGGAAGGACCATATTACCAGTCTTGCTAAGGCAGCCTCCCAGAAGCTGGGTGTGCTCAACCGCCTTAGGGGGTTCTTTTCCCCTGCACAGCTTCTTGCTCTGTACAGGGGCATAGTGCGCCCTTGTATTGAGTATTGTTCACATGTGTGGGGAGGTTCCTCTCACACCGCTCTCCTAGACAAAGTTGAAAGGAAGGGCTTTCGTATCATTAACTCCCGTCCACTCACCAACTCTCTGCAATCTCTCTCTCTCCGCCGCAATGTTGCATCTCTCTCGCTATTCTATCGCTACTATAATAATCAGTGTTCCTCAGAGCTATCCCAGTGCATACCACCTCCTTTACGTAGGGCACGTGGTACCCGTCTTGCAACTCAATCCCACCCCTACTCTGTGCAACTCTCCAACCCAAGAGTGAAACGTTACTCTCAAACTTTCTTCTACTCAACAGCTGAGCTCTGGAACTCTCTCCCAGAATCAGTCTTTCCCTCTTCCTATGACTTAAATTGCTTCAAACTCCGTGTGTCCAGGCATTTTGGCTCGAACGTCCCTTGATTTTGGCCCTGTCACTCTTTCAACTATGGGGGAGGCACTCGCTATAGGCAGTTATGCCTTTTGCCTCCCTCAATCACATAGAAAAAAAAAAAAAAAAAAAAACAAGACACGGGGGCTTCAAATTGGCTCACATCATTACCAATAAAGGAGAAAGGCTTCAGCTTAAATAAACAAGAATTCAATGATGCCGTAGCCTTGAGGTATGGGTGGCCAGTTTCGAACCTGCCGCTGAAATGTGCATGCGGTGAAATAAACAACCCAGACCACTGTATGACCTGTAAGAAAGGAGGATTCATCTGTATCCGGCATGATGAAGTACGAGACATCACTGCACAAATGCTGGACGAGGTGTGCCATGATGTCAGAATCGAACCGGAACTTCTGCCTATGGACGGACAGCGCTTGGCCCACAATACTGCAAATACTTCAAATGAAGCAAGAGTGGACGTAAGTGCTCGAGGTTTTTGGACGAGGGGACAACGGGCTTTTTTCGACATCAGAATCTTCAACCCAAGAGCACAAACATATCGTGAGCGAGGACACAAGGCGGCATACTTGAGAAACGAAAGTGAGAAAAAACGCGCTTATGAAGAAAGAATTTTGAACAGGGATCAAGGAAGCTTTACTCCTCTGGTCTTCTCATCGTCGGGAGGTATGGGACCTTCTGCAAGTGTCTTCTATGCCAGATTAGCTGAACAAATATCGGAGAAAAAGCGCCAGCATAGAAGCCAAGTCATAACTTGGATGAGATGCCGGCTCTCTTTCTCTCTTCTCAGGTCTGCACTCCTATGTCTCAGGGGTACAAGGTCCTCCCCGCTACAGAGGACAAGAGTGAGAGACTTGGACTTTGAAATGGTCGTGGCGGAGGGACGAATTGGGGAACAACTAGGTTGATTGTAGGGAGGTACTGGTACAATAAGATAAACTACAATGTAACTAGAATAAGATAGATTGTACACCACTTTGTAACTGTCACCTATATGTTGATAGTCTTTGTCTGTATATATGTTGATAGTCTTTGTCTGTGTACATGTTGATAGTCTTTGTCTGTGTATATGTTGATAGTCTTTGTCTGTATATATGTTGATAGTCTTTGTCTGTGTATATGTTGATAGTCTTTGTCTGTATATATGTTGATAGTCTTTGTCTGTGTACATGTTGATAGTCTTTGTCTGTGTATATGTTGATAGTCTTTGTCTGTGTATATGTTGATAGTCTTTGTCTGTGTATAATTATGTTGATAGTCTTTGTGTGTGTATATGTTGATAGTCTTTGTCTGTGTATATGTTGATAGTCTTTGTGTGTGTATATGTTGATAGTCTTTGTCTGTGTATATGTTGATAGTCTTTGAGTGTGTATATGTTGATAGTCTTTGTCTGTGTATATGTTGATAGTCTTTGTCTGTGTATATGTTGATAGTCTTTGTCTGTGTATATGTTGATAGTCTTTGTCTGTGTATATGTTGATAGTCTTTGTCTGTGTATATGTTGATAGTCTTTGTCCGTGTATATGTTGATAGTCTTTGTCTGTGTATATGTTGATAGTCTTTGTGTGTGTATATGTTGATAGTCTTTGTCTGTGTATATGTTGATAGTCTTTGTCTGTGTATATGTTGATAGTCTTTGTCTGTGTATATGTTGATAGTCTTTGTCTGTGTATATGTTGATAGTCTTTGTCTGAATACCAAACAACCACAACCAAGCACACCCTTGAGCCTTTGCTGACAACACAACCCAGAGTATATATATATATATATATATATATATATATATATATATATATCCAACCCAAGAGTGTTATTCTCAGTCTTTCTTCTATTCAACTGCTGAGCTCTGGAACTCTCTCCCGGAATCAGTCTTTCCTCTTCCTATGACTTAAATTGCTTCAAATTCTGTGTGTCCAGGCATTTTGGCTCGAACGTCCCTTGATTTTGGCCCTGTCACTCTTTCAACTCTAGGGGAGGCGCTCGATACGGACAGTTGTGCCTTTTGTTTCCCTCACTCACATAGAAAAAAAAAGTGTATATATATAATATATATATATATATATATATATATATCGTATGCAGTGTATAATTATTATAATTGCCATTTTGGTTTTGTCTTCTAAGTTATTACCTTCTAATGGTATAGTTCTTGTTTTTACTTCATATGAATTAGGGGGGATTTCACTGGAGGGATTTTTTTCTTGACTCTTTCTCCTCATGTTTAGCCCCATTGATTTTCTAATTTTAAGACGTTCGCCCCATTATTTTGACGATTTTAAGAACTTTCGACCCATTTCTGTCAATTTTAAGACCTTTCGTGCCATTTAGGTGTCTATTTTATCCTGGCGAGCGATAGCGAGCCTGTAATTTAAGAGTAACCGGCTTCGGCCGGGAAATTTTTCTACCGTATAGTATACAAATTTACTCTTGAAAGGGGGTCAAGGGGGTGAAATTTTTAATATTGCTGGAGGAGTTGGAAAACAAACTAAAAACCTGCCCTTAACTTGGATACATGTCAAACTCACACAACTAAATGTTCCTATAAAAAACAACCCACCAACCCACAACCCACCACCACCACCCGGGGAAAGTAGCCTAGTATAGCTCAACTTACCCGGAGTAAAAGTGGCCTGGGATGTTTTTCCCCCCCGGGGGTGGGGAGTGTTGGGGGGGGGGGGATTCAGACCTAGGATACCCCCCCCCCCTCCCCTCCCCCTCATTTTTGGATGGGGGTAAATGCAGATTTGGTACACCTGGCTTTGGATCGAGCCAAGAAAGGTGTTCAGAACTTGGAGTTTTCTTTATTAACCCCTTCAGTACGACGACGTCTTTTTCACCATTCATTATGGCTACCATTAAATGATTTCATGCAGTTTTATGAAGGACTTGTGTTATTCAGATGGGTTATGGAGAGAGTAATTTCATCTTTAAATCCTAGAGGTAGTTTCTAAGCTCAAAAAACTAATCTAGTGGTATCCATAATTAGTCTAAAATACGTCATTGTGTTGAAGGGGTTAAGGGGGGTCACGGTTTTTTGTTTTTTTATCTTTCTCTCCTTTTCTCTCTTTCCCTGGCTTGTATCCATTCGGCCCCATTCAGCCAACTGTTTTAAGATGTTCATCCCCATCCAGGTGTCAATTTCTTCCTGGCGAGCGATAGCAAGCCAGCGTTGTATGGAAAAACTATCGAAAAATTTACAAGTTTAGCTTGCTGTCAAATGAATAAAAAGTAAAAAAAAAAAAAAAAAAAAAAAAAAAAAAAATATATATATATATATATATAAAATATATAAAATATTGACACCTGGATGGGGGTAAACGTCTTAAAACAGTAGGCTGAATGGGGCCGAATGGATACAAGCCAGGGAAAGAGAGAAAAGGAGAGAAAGATAAAACAAGCGAGGTGGGCCCCCTTAAGCATAATGGCCAGGAAATCCCTTACCACTACCCTGCTTGTGAGAACCCAGTGTTTGTGTGGGGTGCTAACGGCGAGAGCAAGGGTTAAGGGGGATGGTTCACTCTTTCGTCGATTTTTTTAATTTATTAATTATTTTTCTAGTTTCCTTCCGAGAGCTCCATTAAACTTTAAAAAAAAATATATTCATTATATCGCCCTTCTATAGTAATTTGTACATTTTTCGGTAGAAAAATGCCCCGGCCGAAGGCCGTTTCTTCAAAAATTACAGGCTCACTATCGTTCGCTAGGAAAAAAATCGACACCTAAATAGCACGAAAGGTCTTAATAGTGACAAGGAAATGGGGCTGAACGTCTTAAAATCGACAAATTAATGGGGCAAACATCCTAAAACATCTCAAAACTAACGAGGTTACACATGAGGCAGAAGGGAGCCAGAAAACCCCCCAGCCCATCTCCCCTTAACCCCCCCAGCCCATCTCCCCTTAACCCCCCCAGCCCATCTCCCCTTAAACCCCCCCAGCCCATCTCCCCTTAAACCCCCCAGCCCATCTCCCCTTAAGCCCCCCAGCCCATCTCCCCTTAACACCCCCCAGCCCATCTCCCCTTAAACCCCCCCAGCCCATCTCCCCTTAACCCCCCAGCCCATCTCCCCTTAACCCCCCCAGCCCATCTCCCCTTAACCCCCCCCCAGCCCATCTCCCCTTAACCCCCCCAGCCCATCTCCCCTTAAACCCCCAGCCCATCTCCCCTTAAACCCCCCCAGCCCATCTCCCCTTAAGCCCCCCAGCCCATCTCCCCTTAAGCCCCCCAGCCCATCTCCCCTTAAACCCCCAGCCCATCTCCCCTTAAGCCCCCCAGCCCATCTCCCCTTAAACCCCCCAGCCCATCTCCCCTTAAGCCCCCCAGCCCATCTCCCCTTAAGCCCCCCAGCCCATCTCCCCTTAAGCCCCCCAGCCCATCTCCCCTTAAACCCCCAGCCCATCTCCCCTTAAGCCCCCCAGCCCATCTCCCCTTAAACCCCCCAGCCCATCTCCCCTTAAGCCCCCCCAGCCCATCTCCCCTTAAGCCCCCCAGCCCATCTCCCCTTAAACCTGTGCCAAGCCCAGGTGGTGCTGTACTGCGCATCCCCTACCGCGCACCAAGATACATAGACGAACTAAAGGTCGAATATAAGAGATTAAATGTCAAGAGGGCGGATGAACCTTTTCCGTTACCTAGAGTTATGTACTTATAAAGAGTAGGGAGCTGTATCCGGCTTACACACACACACACACACACACACGCACACGCACACGCACGAACGCAGGTTATTAACAAACAGAGAACTTTCCAAATGTATTCATAAAACATTAACACGCCATATAAACAAATGCATGTAATGGCCTACCGGTCAATACGAGGCAGAACCCTTTCAAATATATGAACATAAACATAAGAAAATGGGAGTCTGTAGAAAGCCGATTGGCCCACACAAGGCAGACCCCTCTCACACCCAACCCTAATTATAAGGCCCTGACAACTTTCAAACATAAGAACATAAACATAAGAACATGGGAGTCTGTAGAAAGCCGATTGGCCCACACAAGGCAGACCCCTCTCACACCCAACCCTAATTATAAGGCCCTGACAAACCTATCACATTTATGTGAGTATTTTTGAGTATTTCCTTTTTATCTTTCTCTCTGACTTTAAGTTTCTGTTGAGGATACGGATTCTGAAAAACGTTCGGCATCTGACAAACAAAGAAATTACTTCTGTTGGTAATTTGACAAGATTGCAAATGTGATTTATGACTGTTTTTTTTGCATTTTTTTTTAGTGAACTTGTACCATGGTAGCACCGTGAACAGTTTATCTGGTTTGAGTGAACTTGTACCATGGTAGCACCATGAACAGTTTATCTGGTTTGAGTGAACTTGTACCATGGTAGCACCATGAACAGTTTATCTGGTTTGAGTGAACTTGTACCATGGTAGCACCGTGAACAGTTTATCTGGGTTGAGTGAACTTGTACCATGGTAGCACCGTGAACAGTTATCCTGGTTTGAGTGAACTTGTACCATGGTAGCACCGTGAACAGTTATCCTGGTTTGAGTGAACTTGTACCATGGTAGCACCGTGAACAGTTATCCTGGTTTGAGTGAACTTGTACCATGGTAGCACCGTGAACAGTTATCCTGGTTTGAGTGAACTTGTACCATGGTAGCACCGTGAACAGTTTATCTGGTTTGAGTGAACTTGTACCATGGTAGCACCGTGAACAGTTTATCTGGTTTGAGTGAACTTGTACCATGGTTGCACCGTGAACAGTTTTCCTGGTTTGAGTGAACTTGTACCATGGTAGCACCGTGAACAGTTATCCTGGTTTGAGTGAACTTGTACCATGGTAGCACCGTGAACAGTTATCCTGGTTTGAGTGAACTTGTACCATGGTAGCACCGTGAACAGTTTTCCTGGTTTGAGTGAACTTGTACCATGGTAGCACCGTGAACAGTTTTCCTGGTTTGAGTGAACTTGTACCATGGTAGCACCGTGAACAGTTTATCTGGTTTGAGTGAACTTGTACCATGGTAGCACGTGAACAGTTTTTCCATCTGTTACAGTTGTAGTGAAGTAAAAGTACAACTAATTCTTATATATAATACTCAAGTTACAGTAAGAGTACTGGGCAAAAAATCTACTTTTTAAAAAATAGATACCGGTACTGAGAAAATATACTTAAGTACTGTACTTGAGTTGTTGTTGTTGTTGTTCCCCAGGCTGTCTGGCCGAACAGCCCCAAGGTCTCGAGCAAGGCCAAGGCCATAAATGAGCGCCCCCACAAAATCCTCCCTGCTTACCACTAACAAACCCTGGGTGACCGAAGCCAGTCCAAGGCAGGGAGCTGAGGAGGGTGCGTAAACGCCCGGGAAACCAAAGCCCCACCCAAGGCCCTGTGCCCCTCAGCAATTATGAAGGGAAAGTTGAGGGGCAAAGGAAAAATGTGATGCTTTGGCTACCAATCTGCCAACTTCTAGGTTGGCAGTAGGGAGGTCAATCCACGGAAAAGACGCCATCACTTGAGATCTAGAAGATATATAAGTAAAAGGAACAGTCAGAGTAAGCTTTGGGTATGGCAGAGATCGCTCAGCTCTCACTCTGATAGACCAGCCCTTCACCACATGACTAGAACCCAATCATCTCAGCATCAGCTAGGAAAGGCCCTAGAAAGCTGCCTTTGGCGGGGGGATAGCTCCCCTATTTCAACTCCTTTCGGGGTTGGGCACCCGCCCTATTCAACCAATACTGTTAGATTAGATAGTATTGTTTTTATGTTCACGAAGGAGACAAAAGGCAAAGCCGCCTGCTACAAGTGCCTCCCACAAAGTTGATTTTTTTGTTTTTTGTTTGTTTGTATTGAAAAGAAGTGTGGTGTGCTTGTTTAGTGTAGTGAAATGAATAAGAGGAGGAGGATGTTTGTGAGAGCAAGCTGGATGAAGCGCTGTGTAGGTAGTACACAAACCGAAACATTGAGGGAAGCCAGACAAATGAAACAGGAGTTCCAGCAACTCTTTTAGGTAGAGCTAGGTTAGGACTTCAATTGGACACCTATTAAACTGGTCCTGGTTGATTTGGCACTGGTCGAAATGGTCTACTGGTCGAATCGTCCGGGAACCAGAATGCAGTGTAGTAGAGTCTATATACAGGTCTCCCTCACCATCCCATGTCCCGATCTACAGTCTATACAGGTCTCCCTCACTATCCCATGCCCCGATCTACAGTCTATACAGGTCTCCCTCACTATCCCATGCCCCGATCTACAGTCTATACAGGTCTCCCTCACTACCCCATGCCCCGATCTACAGTCTATACAGGTCTCCCTCACTATCCCATGCCCCGATCTACAGTCTATACAGGTCTCCCTCACTATCCCATGCCCCGATCTACAGTCTATACAGGTCTCCCTCACTATCCCGTGCCCCGATCTACAGTCTATACAGGTCTCCCTCACTATCCCATGCCCCGATCTACAGTCTATACAGGTCTCCCTCACTATCCCATGCCCCGATCTACAGTCTATACAAGTCTCCCTCACTATCTCATGCCCCGATCTACAGTCTATACAGGTCTCCCTCACTATCTCATGCCCCGATCTACAGTCTATACAGGTCTCCCTCACTATCCCATGCCCCGATCTACAGTCTATACAGGTCTCCCTCACTATCCCATGCCCCGATCTGCAGTATTATTATAGGTTTTTAGGAGTTTTGGGTTTGGGTTTTGGCTGGTCCCAGAACGCATCCCCATTAATTTTAATGCATCCCCATTTACCCCATTAATGTTAATGCATCCCCATTTACCCCATTAATGTTAATGCATCCCCATTTACCCCATTAATGTTAATGCATCCCCATTTACCCCATTAATGTTAATGCATCCCCATTTACCCCATTAATGTTAATGCATCCCCATTTACCCCATTAATGTTAATGCATCCCCATTTACCCCATTAATTTTAATGCATCCCCATTTACCCCATTAATGTTAATGCATCCCCATTTACCCCATTAATGTTAATGCATCCCCATTTACCCCATTAATGTTAATGCATCCCCATTTACCCCATTAATGTTAATGCATCCCCATTTACCCCATTAATGTTAATGCATCCCCATTTACCCCATTAATGTTAATGCATCCCCATTTACCCCATTAATTTTAATGCATCCCCATTTACCCCATTAATGTTAATGCATCCCCATTTACCCCATTAATGTTAATGCATCCCCATTTACCCCATTAATGTTAATGCATCCCCATTTACCCCATTAATGTTAATGCATCCCCATTTACCCCATTAATTTTAATGCATCCCCATTTACCCCATTAATGTTAATGCATCCCCATTTACCCCATTAATTTTAATGCATCCCCATTTACCCCATTAATGTTAATGCATCCCCATTTACCCCATTAATGTTAATGCATCCCCATTTACCCCATTAATGTTAATGCATCCCCATTTACCCCATTAATTTTAATGCATCCCCATTTACCCCATTAATTTTAGGGTTTTCTATAGGATTCTTCAATTTAAGATCGGGTTTTCAGAAACGTAACCTAATCATAAATCGAGGGTACTTGAGTAAATGTACTTTGTTATATTTACACCCCTGCTGTTAATCATTATGTACCGGTACTATGTATGTATGTACTATATATGTATTATGTACCGGTACTATATATGTATGTACTATATATGTATTATGTACCGGTACTATATATGTATGTACTATATATGTATTATGTACCGGTACTATATATGTATGTACTATATATGTATTATGTACCGGTACTATATATGTATGTACTATATATGTATTATGTACCGGTACTATATATGTATGTACTATATATGTATTATGTACCGGTACTATGTATATATGTAGAATTGCGATATACAGAGCAAAGTTATACCGGTACATAAAAAAACTGCAAGCGAATATGACATAGGCTACACGAAATTGACTTAATGCTAGTGCTGTTTGTTTCATAGAGGATATACACACTAAAACATACTAAACTCTAAAAACACAAACAAATATAAAAACAAAATAAAGTGTGTGTGGGGGGGGGGGGGGGGGGGAGAGAGGGGGTTGTGTTTTTACCCATAATCCAATTGCGATTAATTAGCATCAACATACCTGGTAGGCCTATTGTTTGTGTCGGTACTGCATCATCCATCAATACAATCAGATGCTTAGGAATTGGTTTATTTAATAATTCATACATAAGGTGTCTCTTGTATGATGTACGGTGAAAATGCAAACTGCAGACCCGTGCATTCTTGACATTTATAGTGTTTTGGGAGTTGCAAAGAGCAATCCACTGTTTCTGTATTTCTTTATTGGGGGGGAAGCGATGAAACGTTAGATTTGGGTCATTTTTTTGTTGTTAGGATTGGAATTGCATCCATCAATAGCACAATGGGGCATATTGGAAAAAAGCAAAGTAAACTATTTGAAAAGTTATCAGTAAATCGGGAGGAAGCATGGAAGTACACGTCATGCGCGCGCGGGTCGGATATTCGGGCAGAAGTGAATATACCTGTTAGTCTAATAGTATCTTGCTGCGCACTACACCCTCACTGCTACGTAAAGTTCCCCGCGCAATTGGTTTTCCCATTGAGATCTATTTTATGTGTGAATTTGTATTTTGTTTTTGTGTGTTCATTGTTTTCTGTGGTGTTGTCCCTATTCGGGCTCTGTCTTGAGTCGCCCAGCCCCCCTCCCCCCAAAAAAAAATAGGAAAAGTGGGGAATGGGCCTGAGTAAATACATACATACATACATACATACAAAATAACATTATTGAATTAGGAGAGTTCTTTGCTATGTATTAGTTAACTTCACCTTCTTATGCAACTGCTATACAAGACACTACACTTATGCAACTGTATGCAACTGTTATATAAGACACTACACTCTAAATTCAATTATATTTTTTGTGGCAATCTATCTATCTATATACTCAGGCCCAATCCCCACTTTTCAATATTTTTTTTTATTTTTTTTTTTGGGGGGGGGGGGCACTCAAGACAGAGCCCGAATAGG